>PVJA010002029.1:0-113689 GCA_004027025.1 Myocastor coypus
ACCCTCCCTACACCAATTCCCTGTTCACCCCAACAGACAGAGGGCTGAGTCCCCTCATTCAATCACCTCAACTTCGAGGGCACGGTAGGGGCGTCTGCTTTGAGCAGTCAGCTACTTCACCTGGTTTTGGGTTTGGGGTAGGAAAAATGCCAAGCTTGTAGGTCTTATGGTCTTAATACCCGGCAAGATTTCACTTGGTTTCCCCCTCATTGCAGCTCACAAAAACGGCACCGCTCAATCTAACCTCCTCAGCAGTGAAGCCCTATTCTTCACCTGCTACAGCTGCCATTCACCTGGGCTCAGCCACTGACCCAGGGCAGGGGGTGACTGAGGCCTGTGGTCCAAGTAGGCCTCAGTCCAACAAGAGCTTCCCAGCATGAAGAGCAGTTCCCCTTCTACCAGAGGAGACAGAATCCTCCTTTGGCTCTCCATTCTCCCTCCCCAGTCAGAGCTGGTCAAGCCACTTTTCCTGTCAAGTCTTTCTAGGCAAGGCTCTACAGGAGAGTTAGGACAGTGATTCTCCCGCAAGACACAAGAGCATCACCACAGGAGTCAACATCAAAGTCTCCTCAGTCACCACTTCCCCCAAGCAAGAGCTTGGAAAAGTCCTTTCCTCTCAGTCCCCAGCCACTGGATTGGAGGAACAGGCCTCAGAAAGCATTTGTCAGCTCCCTTCCTGCTTGGGACAGGCAGATAGTATCTCAGTACCCTAAATACCTGGCCAGAGGATGGATGAGCCTGCAGACAGCCAGTATGCTCTGCACTGGCAATAAACAGCTCACCTTCTGGAGGTAACAGGCATTTTCCAGGGCACCAAGGGAACGTTTAGCACTCAGGAAGAAGTAATTTGCTCTATGGCAGTGGTTCTCAACCTTTCTAATGTCATGACCCCACAATATAGTTCCTCATGTTGCGGTAACCCCAAACCAAAAAATAATTTTGGTGGCTACTTCAAAACTGTAATTTTGCTACAGTTATAATTCGGATGTGTTTTGGTCATTTGACCCCTACCGGGGTCTTGACCCACAGGTTGAGAACTGCTGCTCTATGGTCCTCTGGTGCCCTGCAAAGTGTAATCCACCTCCAGAAGGTGAGGCCTTCCATCCCAGAGAATCTGTTTTATCACAACGGGATCTGAAGATCTTCAGCTTCTGGAGGCCACGGTACAGGTCCCTTCTCGTCCCCCTGCCAGCTCCTGTCCAGTAAGGGTCATCTCATCATTGCATCTTCTCCAAAGGGAAGGCAGAGGAAACCATCTGCAAACGACTGGGACTGGGGAATGCTCTGTCAGTGCCTGGGGAAACTTAAACAAAAATCCTTTCTGGGGCCTCCGCCCTGGCCCTCTTCCTCCTCCTCCTTCCCCTGGTGCTTGAGGCCCTGGGAGTTAATGGGAACTTTTCTCTCCACCCTCCCCCACTGCCCCTTGCGCGGCTGGGTCCTCAGCATTTGATTTCTGTCTGTCACTGAGTGATGAGGACAAAGGGTGAGGAGTCAGGAAAAGGTCTGAGCCACTTTGTTCGGAGTCTGGATTCGAACTTTGGATGAACCCTTCACTGGGGAGGGGGTTGGGGAGCAGAGAAGGGGCCAGCTAGGAGAGCTCCACTGCTGTGCTGGCTGCAAGGCTGGCTGGCGCCTCCATCCTCACAGAGAGATTCTCGTTAAACAGCAGAAAGGAAAAAAGGGGTTAGCAGGACAGAGACAGCCTCCTTAGGCCCCATAAGAAAAAAGAAGGCTGGGTGGGTGGAGGCGGGGCCAGGGGCCAGGCCTGGCTCTGGAACGGGCCAGGACCCATGCCGTAGGCTGCCAGCCAGAGCTGGTTTTGTTTCTTCCCCGACAGCCTGTCTCTACCCTCCCCGCATTTATTTATTTTCTTATTTATTTCTAAACCAAAGGGAATTCCTAATAAAGCCACAGTAGACTTGGGAGAGTGAGAAGGAAAGAAAGAAGGAACCAGGGGTAGCTACTCTCCCCGCATTTATTTATTTTCTTATTTATTTCTAAACCAAAGGGAATTCCTAATAAAGCCACAGTAGACTTGGGAGAGTGAGAAGGAAAGAAAGAAGGAACCAGGGGTAGGAAAAGACAGATGGAACCCACTGCCCTCTGAAAGTCAAGATTTAGTGTGTGTGTGTGTGTGTGTGTGTGTGTGTGTGTATGTGTGTGTAATTCTAGCACACCACACCACATGCTTCAAAACCCAAAGATGTCTGGCCTGAGTGTTTTCCTCTCCTGCGTGCTTTCGCACACACTGGCTGGCAACTTTCGCATTGTGATTGTTCCTTCAAATCCTGAGCTGGGCTGGAGTGGAGTAGGAGGTTTTTTGGTTTTGTTTTGTTTTAAGCACTGTGATTATACAGTTGCAACCACTGCAAATGCCAGTCCAGCTCCATTGTGCGCACTAAAAGCCAGCTAAAATTCTTTCACCTCCGCTGACTATTGATTTTTCTATTGGACTCTGGCTGTGGCCACCTCCCTGGTTCACCAGACTGCTTTTTCTTCCCTTTCCGACCACATCTAGACGTGCGCTCCTGCACCTCCCAGGGGCGGAGTGTCCCTGTGTCCCTGTTCTATCATTTTGCACCGGCCTGCACTCATGCAGCCACTTCTGATCTGGCCTCTCTGTTCTTTGATCTTGAGTTTCATTCCAGACAAAATCTGGTGACCCTCCTGGTGGGAAGAAGCCAGGAAACCCTGGGTCCCCTGGGTTTCTGGGACTCCCATGCCCCCTAGGGCTCTCTCCTCTCTTCTCCTGTGCATATGGAGGTGGCTTCATGGAGTGGGAGGCAAGAGCAGGAAGAGGGTTGTGCACACCTAGTGCCTGGCCTCCCTTCCTCCCCTGGGACAGCCCCTTGTGTGGTGTGTGGGTGAGGGAGGCTGGCAGGCTGTGCTGGAAGACACTATATGGGAGCCCAGCTGTGCCTCAACTTCATTAAAAAAAAAAAAAAAAAAAAAAAAAAAAAAAAAAAAAAAAAAAAAAAAAAAAAAAAAAAAAAAAAAAAAAAAAAAAAAAAAAAAAAAAAAAAAAAAAAAAGCCTCTGTAAAGAAAGGCCTATTGATGGGTCAACACGTTGACCATTCATTAATCTGAGAAAATGGCATTAGGATATGACTGTGTATTTATAGACTCTCATTTTACATTCCTACAAATAGAAGAAACCATACTTCAATAAGTGTGTGTGATGTCTTTAAAGAAATGGGACACACAAAGATCAATAGCTAAGGACAAAAATAAAGTGGAGACTGAGTACACATCTTGCCAAAAATGTACTTGACCCTGCAAAAGGAGTCCTAAACAAGTATGGTGATGCATGCCTATAATCCTAGCACTCTGAGAGGCTGAGGCAGGAGGATTTTCCACTGGAACCCCACTTAATGGTGAACACTGTCTCAAAATAAAAACCAGTAAAGGACTGGGAATGTATTTCATTGTGAAGGCCCTGGCTTCAACCTCCAGTTACCCAAGCACTCAAGGAAGCAGGGAGGGGAGAGTGGGGAAGAGAGAGAGAGAGAGAGAGAGAGAGAGAGAGAGAGAGAGAGAGAGTGAGACAGAGAGAGACATAGACAGAGAGACAGAGACAGAGAGACAGAGAGACAGACAGATAGAGAGAGACAGAGACAGAGAGATAGAGAAATATAAGTCTGGCCAGGGAAGGGAATCTAACCTCTTCACTTACAGATGAAGCAGCTGATGCCCGTGACATGGAAGCAGCTACACACGTCATCTCTGGTGCTCTCTCCGTCAGGCGCACAGATGCTCTACAGCTAAGGAACCTATTCCAACAGAGGGCACACATGACCGTGCTTCGGGAACAAAAGCGAAAGGTATCTGTACATCTTCCCTGAAGATAGGGCAGGAGTAGCAGCACACCCACTGCGCGACACCAGGGGTTGTGGAACAGGGACAGGAACAGGACACAGGAATAGACCCTAGCCATTCAGCTCAGACAGGGCTCGCTGTTTCCCTGGGGCACTCCCACCAGACACACTCAACCTTGCCACCAAGCTGTGTTGCTAAGGTCGACTGTGAGGCTGCCATTCAAGCTTCTTCCTCTGTCCAGCATCTGGGTGGACTGCTGCGCTGCTTGTCCTATGGACAGGTAACCTCTATCCCTCAGCCCCTGTGTGGATCCTGGTCTGCACTTGCCACCTTGTGCGTCTCCATCAGATCCCACCTCTCTGTTCAGGTCCCTGGGGAGCTCCAGCTCCCTATTTGCTGCATGCCCCACCAGCTCTGTGTTCAACATGATTTCTCAATCTAAGCCTTGTTCTAAATCAGCCCGCCACATGCTGCCAATCTGCGGTGTTGTTCTCTGCGTTTGATTTCATAAGGAGTTGTGACAGCACAGGTTAGAAGAGAAATCTTAAAGTGGCATTGTCTTTCATAATTTACAAAGCATGTTACACACACATGCGTCTAGAGACACAGAGCCCCCCAAAGATGGGCAGGGCCTGAAGAATGAGCATGGCCAGGACCCCCAGTGTGGCTAAGCAACCACCCTCAGTCAGGTGCCCTTTGCTATTCATCAGCTCAATGGTAGGTAGACTGGACTGGCCCCCAGGGCCACGTAGAGCCTCCCTGCTGCGGTTCGACCTGGACTTTTCCATTCTATCTCAGCAAGGAAAGAGAGAAATGTACATTGAGACAGCACTCAATATGTGCCCAGTGTTGCGTTTGCTGCTGTTCTGACATCAAGGAAAATGTGCACACCGATGCATGAGTACCTTCTGCAGGTAACTCGGACCACTTTGCTCTTACCAGCCCTACTTCTCTGAACTCAGGAGAGTAAAGCCTCTGCCAGTATAATTCCCTAAATACAAGAGACCATCCCCTTACAGGTGGGCTTTCCATTTTCCATATATTTTCTCCTTGATCTGACATCTACATTTACAAGAAGGACTATGGGGGGTGATTTTAACGTTCCTCGATCTTTCAGGGTACCGTGAAGTACTCTGATTTGCAAGAGACTGGGCACAGCATATGTCTTTGTGGACATCAGAACTGGGCTGCCAACTTTCCAAGTTTTCCCTTTCCCTTCCTTAGAACTGATGGAGTAAGCTACTTGTTCAATATTTGAATAAATAAATAAATGTCTATTCATTTTATCAAAGGAATGTTATAGAGAAGAGGTAAGACTTTACATATTAAATTTATTTTATGGGGGGCCAGAGACATAGCTCAGTGAAATAAATGCTTATTTGGCAAGTGCAAGGTCATACATTCAATCCCTGGTTCTACCAAGAAAAAAATTTTAAATGTATTTTATGACAGGAGCAGATGATACAGAGATAAAAAGTTTACAAATGGCCTAATGGGCAAAAGCTTCTCGCCTAGACGGACACTGTTCCAATAATGCTGAACTGAACAAGATCCTTGGTAATGAAGACCATAGATAAGAACCTTAGCAGGACAGGGTTGCTCATAGCAACCAAGAAGTAAAAGGAATCCCACACCACAATCCATTCTCTGGGCCTCCAAAGCACTCCAGAGGAAATGACGAGGCCATTCTGGTTCCCAAAGCCTGATGACTTTCCTAAGAGCCTACAGTGAGATTCCTTTGCCGGTGGACCCCACCCCAAGGAAAGACTGAAGAGCAAAGTGACCCAAGCAATGCAGGGCCCTGTGGGGAAGGAGTAGCAAGGACAAGGAGGACCACGTGTGGGGCAAAGGGAGCTGTGCACTGTTCCTTACTCAGAAACATCAAGGCTGGCACCAGGATGGGGGGATGTCCCTAGTGGGGAAGCGCAGCAGCAACTCTTACAGATCACCGATTCCATCTAGGAAATTCCATGGAGAGAGGAGGAGACAAAGGTGGGGACAGTTTTCCCTTCCCTTCTCCTAGGGAGTGATTTAAATTCCACAGGCTCAAAGTGAAAGGGGCAGGAGGGACAAATGAAAGTTCCTGGAGAGAAACACCTACTCAGTTCCTTCCCTGCCCTCAGGGTCTGCAACCTCTGGTACCTTCAAAATGCATACATGCATACATACATACATAAAGCCCTACTTCAAAATTATTGGAATTATATTATTATCATCATTATTATTATTAGATGAAGTATTTTTCTAATATTTCAAATGATTAGATACTGGGCATAAAGTCATCATGGATGAAAAGAAAGTTCAACTTTTAAGAAAAAGAAAAGAGGAGCCTCTGCAGAAGGGGAAAGACAGGACAAGTTGTGGATGGAGATAAAGGAAGGCTCTGGAACCTGAACCTCTCCTTACTTGGAGCAGCAGCTGCCCCTCCCACCTCCACCTCTCCCCTGGAAGGTGGTGACCAGCCAGCTCCCTAAATCTGATTATTGCTTGTCCTTACACGGTTCTCATGTGTCCTCTCTTGCATATTCCCTGCCCCTCCTACCCCCACCGACTCCACAAAAGTCCTCTCACCCTTCATAATCTCTAGTCCATGATCAAACTTCAGAGAACACAGGATCTATTCAGTACCTGCCCTTACTCCATGGCGGGTTGATCTGGAGAGCTGAATGAGAACCTGCTCCCTCGGAGCACAGAATTGGCACGATCCCCCAGACCTCACAGCCACCACCATCTGTCTTTAGCTCTGACAAATTACATAGGAGCACACACAAGATTCGGTCTATGAGGTGAGATTGAAAACAATACAGTGAATGCTTTTTAAAACACTTGTTGCATTAAAAACACACTGCCAGTACTCTCCCTCAAAGTACTATGTGCGCTCTCCGCCTGAACACACGCACCCCACCATTCCTGCCAGCTTCTAAAGCAGTTTTGGAGGTCTTCTTCCATGAGCACCTTTGGCTGTGCTGTCCTGTCTGCCTCAGTGTCCAGAACTGCTTCAACACGGGTCTTTCACAGTCAGTTTGGCTGAGAACGAAGCTGTACAGTGCTGATCCGGAGAACACGGTGGGTGACACTACACCTGACACATGTGCGAGCCTGCATTTCATTGAATGGAACTCCTCACAGCACCTGCCCTCCTTCTGATCACACCCCAGGGTCACTCATGACACAGAACTCCCAGAGCTGTTTAAGAAACTGGCAAGAAAGGATCAATGGCTGTGTGGGTATGGTGGTGTCCCAAAGAGGCAGGGGACAGCCATGAGTCTGAGGACAGCCCGGGCTTTGGGTTATACTGTCAGTTCAAGGCTAGCCTGGAATATATAGTGAGACTCTGTCTCAAAAAAATAATTAATTAATTAATTAATTGGAAATGGAGGCATAGATGAGTTCAAAGCAAAGAGAAGTACTTTGAAGGGAGTTAACAGCAAGGAGTCCTTAAATGCCCACTGTACATCTTGATCACACCCCTAATGTACTGAGAGCAGGCAATACTAATCCTGAAAATCACTTCTCAAGGTGTTCAATTTAAAAATATAAATAAGCTCAAAGTATATTAAAATAAAAGATCTGTGACTTTTTTGCTCCCATTGCTCCCTCCTTTCCAGTGTTCTACATTTTACTAATGTTTGCTGAGCTCCACATATATCTGCTAAAACCTGGGGACACAGCTGAATGGTACTGTACTTACTTAGGATGCCAGAAACTATCCTCCCTCCCAAATATCCAAATATATATATATATGGACAAGCATATCTTATAGTCGGTATATGTATGAATGAATGATTTGAAATCTCAATTAGAAAAATAATGAATGAGGTGGAAAGTAACTGTGCAAGGCATAAAGATGAAGGCAGCGTGGCTATGGAGGAGTCGACCACCTGAAAGATGGACTCACAAGCCCAGAGAAAATGAGATTCACCTTTGAGGCTCTATGTCACCCTGGCATCACCTTCCAGTGTGTGCTCAAAGGCACCCCAGAAGTTTCTTCTTTTGCCTGAAGAGGAGCAATTTAAGAACTCTGTGCCTGTGCCACTGGTCTGCCTCCCTGAAAGGGGAAGTCAAGGCATGAAAGAAAGAAACGACAGAACAAGGGGAAGAAGAAGAAAAAATTACTTCTGACAGATACGTTAGTGAACATCAAAACATGAACACCACAGGACAGAAACGGGGGTGAAAGCTGCTCGCCTGTGCGACCTCTGGTTTCCATGGAGTCCCATTCCTCCTGAGGCTGACAGTGGCAGGCAGGCAGGCAGGGAGCACAAGGTGGATACACCTCAGTGTTGCTTCGGTTCTGGGTCTTGGGGCCAGGTCAGGGAATGGGGTGTCCCTTGTTCCCAAGACAGAATGGGGCTGCAGAGGCAAGAGTACAGGGCAACTGCCTCACTGCTCCCTCCACGATGTCACTCATCCTCCTCGTTCTAGCTTTCCTTCTTCTCTAGGCTTAAAGATCCCACCTTCAGACTCTAAAAGAGAGCTCACCACTGAGTGTTTGCAGCAACGTTCTACTTTATTGTCACAAAAGACAGCACATACACATTTATATAGCCAGAGACCAGTGCATTTCTCACCCGACGCTCTCATTCCCACAGACTGCGCAGCCCTTCACAGGAGGCTGAATGAAGAGGAGGGGGTACTCAGCCAGGTAGGTGTGTTCCCACTAGCCCGGCCGCTACCTGTAAGCTTAGTGCTCTGGAAGGCTGAGGAAGGACAGTAACCAGTCTGAACACAGCCTAGGCAATTTAGTAACTTGGTGAGACCCTGTTTCAAAATAAAATACAAAAACAGCTGGGGATGCAGTTCAGTATGGCCTGGGTTCCATCCTCAATACTCCAGGGGTAAGGGGGAGTAGCCCATACTTAAAACATGAAGATGTAATTTTTCCATTTGGCTAAACTGATAAAATATTGTTGCAACTGGGAAAATATTAATTGAGCATCTGCTGTGTGCTGGGTATACAAATCCTGAAAATTATGATCAAGATGTTAGTAGTCTACTGAGGGCATTTGGTCATATACTTAGACTTCTAATACAAATCTGATGAGTGTTATAGGTTTTATGCAAAGAGCTACGATGAAACACAAAAACTTATTTTTCATGGTCTTAAGGAAAATGTGCATCATATCACTTAGCATTTTACTAGGAGCATGGAAGAAATTTTATATGAGGCTCACTAGGAGGGAAAAACAGATCTGCTTCCCCTAAACAACCAGTTTGTTTCTCATTCTAAATACTACTTAGGTTTTCTTTGTCTTTTTCTTTCTTTTTTTCCCCTTGTTTTTGCTTTTGCTTTTGCTTTAGCTGTAGGAAGAAGCGCAATTACAGCTGTAGCCAACTTCTCCAGGACCCAGAGTAAACAAAATCCTGGCTAGACCAAATTGACCTAAAGAAATGGGTGCCTCTTTCCTTATTAGGAAATGGGCTGGGAAGTTTACAATGAGCACGGATCTTACACATGCAGCTTTACTGAGTTGCATTCGCTTGCATTTTATTTTACTGCTTTGTATTATTTTTCTCATTTATTTAGTAAACTTCCCCATATGAGTTGCACATTTCTAGGGTGTTGCTTGAGCTCCTCTGTGTGTGATGTTAGATGAGCAATGAGTTAACCAATGAGATACATACAGGGCTCTGTCTAGAAACAAAGTTTCACCAAGGAAGATGTGATCACCCCCAAGAAGAGGAAAAGTTGAACAGACATAGGAAAATGACAGTGCAGAAGCACCAATACTGGGAAAAGAAAAAACTGAAACTAGATATTGAGTTATAGTAGTTTGATTAAAAGTGAATTTATTTTCTTGGCCTGTAAAATTTTCCTTTAAGATTTTGCAAATACACTGTCTTATAAAGAATAGGTCTATAAGCCGGGCGTGGTGGCGCACGCCTGTAATCCCAGCACTTGGGAGGCTGAGGCAGGAGGATTGGTGCGAGTTCGAGACCAGCCTGGGTTACAAAAGTGAGCTCAAGGCCAGCCTGAACTGCATAGCGAGACCCTGTCTCAAAAAGACAAAAAAAAAAAAAAAAAAAAAGGTCTATACATAGATGCCTTTATTGATAATGAGACTAGTAATTTTTTACCATTGTTGTTATTATTATTATTATTATTATTATTATTATTATTATTATTATTACTATTTAGTTCTCTTCCAATATCTGAGGCAAAATGACAGAAGCCCTGCAAGTGGTTATCAGGAGCAGGGATGCTGCAGCCCAGAGCTGTACCCCAGGCTACCCACTGAACCACCCTACTCCTTGGGAGGCAGGTGTCCCCCAAATCAAGAACACCTACTTATCCAAAGGAGCAGCTGCTTGGTTGCTATGCTGACCAGAAACCTCTCAGGGAGGAGGCTTGGATCTGTAACAGGTGGACTACCCCAAGGCCTAAGGCCCAGAGTCTGGCTGCACAAGAGGAGATGAGCCAAGAGGAAGGATGGGTGAGAACAAGACAGCCCAACATTAGTTCCTTCTCAAAACTCCCAGGGTCAGTCTTCCAAGAAGGCACCAGCCACAGTGACACACGCTAAAGAATGGTCAAGCTTTTGGCCAGATACAAACATCAGCCATACTCACAGCCTGGGAGAAAGCAGGCAGAGTCTAAGCTGGACTTGTCTGCTTTTGCTTATGTTCTACAGTCAACCACAGCTAAGGGAATAATTAAATTTGTACACTGAAGAACAAGGCCACGGAGAAGTAGAGAGCTAAAGGACTGTCATTTGGACAACTGAGTATGAGTTCCCTGGATTTTCTTAAGAGAATTATAATCAGAAGGGCTGTCACTCAGCAGGAATGATTATTTTTTATAGAGAAAAATCTACACTTGCTAAAACTTCATGAGTTAAACCTGCCCCAGCCAGGCCTCTCAATCGCTGTGTGACTTGAGAGAATTTCATTAAACTCTGCCTTTTGGTTTCCTGACCTCACAAGGAAGAGCAGTTAGGTACACACAAGAAGTGTTATGTGTGCTCTGTGTACCGTAAGCATGTTTTGTCTGTCTCTGAGTGTGTGTGTGTGTGTGTGTGTGTGTGTGCACTACCTTGTCTATAGGTATGGACAGGAGAGTTCTTGGTCACACAAGGAAGAGAGGGCATCCCTTCCGCCCAGCTCTTTTCTGGGGGATCACCCCACTTTCACTTAGCCTGGGGCCCAGGACTCTCTCCCTTTCCAATTGTTTAGAAGACACAACTACAAAGAAACATCTTCACTGTCTGCATTGCCTGTTTCCCTTCCTCAGCTGAAAGTCAGGACAGACAGACTCAGTCCGTATGTTTTGTGAGCCAGAGAAGCCTCCAGGGCTGGCCTGTCCCAGGAACTGCACTAAACAGGCTCCCAGACCAGCTTGATTCAATGAGGCAGGCAGCTGTTTCCTTCCCAGAAGACTGGGCAGGTACCAGTAAGAAAGGCATCAGCCTGTGTATCACAAATCCTAAGGAGACAGGTGGTCTACAGGCACCGGGCCCCCAAGAGCATGGAGCTAACCTGGTGTCTTTTACCAGCAGGGAGGCAAGGAAGAAGAAACAAGGTTTCAGTGGAAGGGGAGGGTATGGATGTGAAAGATGAAGCTAACCATGAAAATTTAATTTGTTAAAATAATGACTAGAGAATGACAGATAATGCACAAATTGTCTACATGCATTTATTGAATACATAATAAATATGCACCACATATATATATATATATATATATATATATATATATTCATGAAAAAATTAATCCCAGCTTCTAGAAAGCATCACTGTGTGTCTCAAGGCCAACAAGAACCCTCGAGCACAGAGGTAAATTTCAGCTTCCTCCCAGGCAGACGCAGACCAGTAGCTTAAGCTGCCCAGGTGAGCAAATGTCACAGAATGCCTATTCAGCGAGGGGTAAATTCCAGGCAGCCCAGGGAAATGCCAAGTGGTCTCAAGTCACAAGTTTGGCAAATAGCAACCTGGGAGAGAGGTGAAGAGGCAGACCCCCCCCCCCCCCCCCCCCCCCCCCCCGCACAGGGTAGTAAAGGAACAAAAGAGTAAAGAATGTGTAAGTGGAAAGGAGCCTTCTAAATATGCAAAGACAAACACAGAAAGATTCTCGGCTGCCTCCTAAGTATAAAGCTGGAGCCCTTTCATTGAAAGCAAGCAAGCTTTTGCATGAGTCACCCTTTCGGCGTGAACTTTGACTCAGAATGAACTTTATTGCCACAGCCCTGTCATAGGGACAGGGACAGACTGTGAGAGCCCTGAGTCAGCTGCCCATGTCACAGTGGCAGTGACAATGACTCAGCCTCCTTATTTGGGCAGTGAGCTCTTGGCTGAGAGTGAGGCCTGAGACACACATGCTTGGATCCCTCTGTCCCTTTTCTCATGGGTCATACACAGAAGTCTCAAAAACACTACTGATATTTGCTAATGATTAAAGCACTGCATACACCAAAATGGAATATAGATTTTTTTGGTCTCATAAAAGAAAAATGCTGAAGATTTAAAACAATAGTGTTCCCAAGATGAAAATTATGAACACAATAAATGATACAGAATCTTGTAACCTTTTCACTATGGAGCATATGCATGCTCAGTGTTTGCCTGAGCGTCTCCCAAGTGGATGATGTTCAAAATTCTTTGATGAAACTTACTTAAAAACAATTAAGCTCCCATGACCTTCAATAAGCAGGGCAAAATTCAGGAGGTGACAGACATCCTAGGCAAGATTTATTCTAATGGGATGCTGAAGAGACAACCTGTCTTTGCATACTTAGACCCAAATCGAAGTCACTTGAGAAATGCTCCAAAATATCCCAGTCTGAGACATTAGAAGGGAAGGAGCCAGTGCAATGGATGAGTGAGAGAGGAAGGAAGGGTACAAATTGGGAGCCCCGGAAAGCAATTATTTTCTTCCCCTATTACATGCATTGGTGTGACTCCCCTTATACTTTAGCTTCAGTACCTGTATCTGTCAGAGGTAACATGTGAACTGCCAACCTCCATTAACAATCCTTCCACCCTCTTCCCCAGAGGTACTGGGATGAGAAATTTATCCTTACAAAGTTAAAAATGGGTCAGAGACTGGGCTGGTGCAAATTTATAGAGTCCGTTCACAGATTTTCCAAGGAATGAGGAAATTGAAACTTCCTGCTGTCACACACTCACTCGATGGAAGTTTCTGGAGGGTGGATTGTGGGACCTAGTGGCTGTCCTACCAGGTTATAACATAGCAATCATAGGAAATCACAGAAGGCCAGTTAAGAATAATGATCACACCGCAAGAACATCTCTGCTAGTGTCACTTTCTAAGAAGAAAAACAAAGTAACGCAGTGTAGGCACAAGCATGGTAACAGCACCTTCCCACTGGCCTCCAGGGAGCTAGGGGTGGGGTTTGGGGGGAGAGGAGGGCGACAACGGAAGTCAAGGCTCCACATTCTGCAGCCTGACAAAGTTAGGTTGCTGGAGGCCCCACATACATTCCTCAAAAGCAAGTCAAGCTGCCATGTAGAACACTAGGCACGTTAGAAGGCCCTAACCTTCAAGAGTTCAAGAAATTAGACCAAGTCTAAAAAACACAATGTCAAAGCTGTTTAAAGTACATCAAAGTTCTGTGATTAAAAATCTCCCCAGGCATAGATGACGCAGTCTCTATAAAAGATGAGATCAAGAAGAGGCGAGGGTTTGCACAGAAACTTCAGATCATATGATTTAATCCATGTCAGTATCCAAAGCAACAACTGGGCATTTATTTACTGACTAGAAGTGAAACAACATCCAGCCAACTAAGAAAAAGACCTGGAAAATTAACCTGCGTGTGTGTGAACGAGAGCACACACACCCACACCCACCCACCCACCCACCCACACACACACACCAATTCAGCCTCCTGAATTTCACTTTTGCACGCAGAATCACCCCCGGAGAGGTCTGCGCCACTGGAGCATTTTGCATACAGAAAATAGCCTGTCTGGGCGGGGCGGGCCGCCGGGACAGACTTGGACCCTGCTTCTGAGGACTTGACCGCTTAGTAGGGCCCAGCCTGGGCGGCTCCCACGCTGCCACCGAGAGTCCGAGCGACTGAGTTGGCCGATCCGAGAAGCGGGACTCGCGCCTGGAGCCGGCGGTAATCGCCAATCTCGCCCTCCCTGTGCGAGAACCGAGGGAGACTGGACGCTGTGGAGCACGGGGACCTCGGGCCGCGCTAGGGACAGGACGTCCCTGGGGACCAGGGCATCCCGGACCCGAGAAGGGAAATGACGAGGACGCGCAGCGAGCAGCAAGCCCGGGACCTGGCTCAGATGCGGGCCTGCGCAGGGACTGCAGGCCACGCGGAGCGCGGAGCGCGGAGCACGGAGCAAGGCGCGCGTAGCAGCGCGCACCGAGCAGAGGCCCGAAGTCCGGAGAAACAGCCCTGCCGCCACCGGACTGATCTGCTCCTGACCTCCCTGATCACCACTCGGCTGCAGCGCTAATTGTGCAGGCGCAGGCTCACAGACCTGGGCCTGGCGCCCATGCATTATTCCCTCTGAAAGGGGCCGCTCCTCTTTGCACAAGGCCGTGTGGCTCGCCACCAGGGTACTCCACTGTTTTCTACTTCGAAAGTTTTATTTGTGACGCAGCCCCTTTAAGTGCCTGCTAGACAACTCTGATCTCTGTGTTCTACCCGGTCCAGCAGACGTGCTCTCCCATCTCTGGGCTGTGCTGTTGATGTTGGGTTTTTTTTTTTTCCTTTCTCTTCTCCCTCCTCCCCTTTTCCCCTTTAATTGGCCTCAGGATGGAGCTGGTTTAATTTATTCCTCACACGACGCGGTTATTTCTCAGGCCTTTATACTTGGTGGAGGGCGCACATCCCCACCCGCCACATGCCCCTGCCAAGACGTTTCCCTCGCTTGGGGTGAGGGATTACAGGAACCCCGGTAAGCCAGCCGCACAAAGGAGGGCTGTGCTGTGATGCCCGCTCTTTGTTTTTAAATGTTTATTAATGTAAGCAGGGTGCTCTCGGCCCTGGAACCCGGCATGCAAATTGTGTGGAGAGGAATTAACATCTCCACTCTCACACCCATGGAGTGCCTTTCTGAAGGGCTGTAGGCTGGGCTCATGATTAGGCTCAGAGACTTTCTTTGTTAGGGACAAAAGATAAACGCAAAGTTTCAGTTCCATTGACAATGGCAACTGTAAGGATCCCCTGATTATGACCACACTTAAGATCCCAAATCACCTCAAGTCCTTGGTGGTGGTCTCTAGGTTTCAGTGCCTCCGTGTCTCTCTGTCTGTCTTATTTTCTCTCTCTCTCTCTCCCCCAGCAGGCCACTAGGCAAGACACGGTGCCCCACGCCAGCTGTCTCAGCACTCCTGAAGCTGAGGCAGGTGAAAGGCAAGTTGCCGGTCAGCCTAAGGTATGTGGCAAGTTCTAGGCTATCCTGAGCTACACAGAGAGACTTCCTCCTTAAACAAACAATAGCCTTATACAACAAAAAGGCAAAGTGTGTTGTCACTCTTCCTGAGCGCTTTCTTAGGGAAACATCAAGTGTCTTCCTAAATATCTTCATTTTAAGTTTTCAGAAGCCTTGCTGACAAGGAGACGGAAACAAATTATTTGAAAATACCTACTGAGGCAAAGTCAGAATCAAGCAACTGCTGGTCTCCAAGGTGTAAACTAGACCGCATGCTGCCTAACTTCCTGGACTCCACCATCTAAATTTAAAAGGTATACTGCACTTCCTGTAATCATAAATCTTTATATATGCCACAGAGTTCCAGTAGGACATCCAATCAGTATAAATACATTGAGAAATATTATTTGCATTTAATGAGAAAGTAAACAAGGGGGATTAAACTCAGACTGGCATTGGGTGGGTCTTGCAGGTGAGATACCAAATGCCTCAACAATAAACATTTTTCAAATTCCACTAATATTTTGCTTCCCAGTTTGCCCCCTCCAATTCAACTTGATTGATGGAAGTATCTTTAGCACCACCATAACCAGTTTTATGTGGCTGTCGAGAAAAGATGTAGGGATTCACAGGATTAATTAGAACTGCCATAACAATGAAAAGGAATTTTCTCTTATAGACACTCAACTTGCCTCTCCTCCTATGAACCTAAGCCTTGGCAGGCAATCCTGTTGGAGCTCATGCCCCAGGACATGTGGCATTGGCTCAGGGGCTCCTTGTAGTCCCCAGTGCTTTGGACCTGGAAACCTGTGTTCTAGAGGAGACTAAATGGTGTTTTCAAATACTAGGTGTGGAAGCTGTCCGCCTTGGGCTTTCCGTGGCGGAACTCCAAACTTTGGTCACACCATGGATTCCTCTGTTCTTGTCCCACTGTGTTTTACCTGAAGAAAACAAAGTGGCTGCTTCGGCCCACTCAGTCTATTTTAGGGACTACTTCAGCCTTTGTTAAGGAGAAAGAAGCAGAGCATCCCCTCAGGAGTTATGGTAAGAAAGAAATAAAGACAGAGAAGGCCACATAAGGAAACCACTCCACCCTGGCTCCAGGGGTGTCCTCAGCAGAGTACAGCGAAAGGCCTCTGCCAGAAGGGGATGCCTCCGAGAGGCGTTATTCTGGAGCACGGCCACTCATGAGGAACCAATTTCCACTGGGGCTGATCTACCAGATCAAGTTTGAGGAGGGAGCAGCCATGTGTCTTCCTGAGAGTGTAGACAGGATGGCAATAAAGGAACACAACAGTGACTTGTGCCAGCTTCACCCTTCAATTGCTGTGCTATGCGCTAACGAGAAGACTGGCCATGCAGAGCACCTGAGAGATGACTATCCTGATCAAGACACAGCACGCGTGCAGGCACACCGGACTGGGGAACCTTCATGCCGATAGAGTGCCAGATATCTCATGTAAAAACCGTATGTAAATTATATGTTGAAATCCTCAGCTTTATTTGGCATACATAATGTGTATGGTGAAAGTTACTTCCACGTGCTTTTTCTACTTTTTTCCCCTTTTAAATGGAGCCAGCAGGAAAATGAGATCATTATACTTGAAAATGATGTCTGGGCTCACAGAACACCACCATTCTATGAAATTCTCTTCACAGAACTCTGAACCTGGGCCAAGAGTGTATGGAAGTCTTGAGGTGCCTGTTGCTGAGTTCTGCCCAAGACTTAACTTTCCTTTCATCTAGACAAGGATGTCACACAAGCACACAGCTGGCAAGCTTCTGCATCGGTCCCAGCACTCCGGGGCAAATCCAACTGGGAGAGACAGGGTCACACTGATGAGAGAGAGATAGCCAGTACAGCAGCTGTCACAAATGGACCATGCTCTTTGAATTAGGTATTTTCTACTATCATCTAGCTTCGTCTTTGAAACAACCCTACGTTGTTGCTTGTGACTGTACTGATAGGCATGCTGATACCCTGTTCAATCCCATGCCTACTGCGACCCAACAGCTTTAAGATGTGTCCTGAGTTGGTTTGATTCAGAGTCCACGCTTGGGTACACAGAATGGTGCTTCAGAACTCTGCACTTCTGTTTCAAAAGTGTCTTTCTCTCCAGGAACCAGACTCTTGAAATTCTAGCTTTACAGATCCATCCCCTTGGCGTAGCTGTTCTCTTTGCAATCAAATTTTTTTCTGGGAGAAGTTTCATAAATCTCTGATCATGCATACTTCAAGTCCTAAGAAATAAGTCTATTTCTTTTCAAAGCAATGACTAGCAAAAAAAAAAAAAAAAAAAGAAAAAAGAAAAAAGTGCAGTAGAAAGCAGTAGAGTCTTCATTTTGGCAAAGAGAGATCACTGACTAGGGAAAGGTAGAAAAAAACGGAATGCTGTGGACCACTGAAGTGCAACTTACTGTCACTTAGAGTATGACTGAAGAACACATCCATTGTACTCTTCCCCTTGTACACACTGTGTACTTGTATGTTTGTTTGCTTGTTTTATATATTAATCATACCTTAATAAAGCAATCCAAAAAAAAAAAAAAAAAAAAAAAAAAAAAAAAAAAAAAAAAAAAAAAAAAAAAAAAAAAAAAAAAAAAAAGAAAAAGAAAAAAGAATGAATCTACTGAAGCTAGTCTGGAAAACAACTTAATAATTCCTCTAAATCAAAATAGAATTAATTTATAACCCACCAATGATAGACAAAGCATTTCCATACACAAAAACCCACAGACAAATATTCACAGGCACTTAATTTACAGCTGCCAGAAAATAAAAAAATACTACATGCTCATAAACTAAGAAATGGACAAAATGTGGTATACACATACAAGGGAATATTACTTAGACATCAAAAGGTATGGAGTGTTGTCAGATGCTGGTTAGAGCACAGATAAGCTTAATAGAAGGACCTAGTTTTTTAAAAAAACACATATTGCATATTGAATTATTCTATTTATGTGCAATATAGAGAATAAGCAAATCTTCATTGAGACAGGATGGAGTAGGGGTCATCAGAGCCAAGGCAAGGGGTGAGGAAATATGGACAGATTGGCGATTGGTAACTGGGTTTAAGGTAAGAAGAGGACAATAATGTTCTAACATAAGGCTGTGGCAATGCAGACACAACTTTGTGTGAATATATTGCAATCTGCTGAATGCAAGTTATTACTTTTTTGTGCAAAGACGCTACTGGGGATTGAACCTAGAGCCATCACACTGAGCTACTTCCCCAGTCTTTCTCTGCCTTTGTTTGGAGACAGGTCTCCATGAATTGCTGTGTTGCCCAGCCTGGGCTCCGACTCGCTCTATCTTCCTCCTTCAGCCTCTGGGGCCTGAAGTTACAGGCATGTGCTACCATGCCTAGGAAAACTGTATTTTTTAAATGGATGAATTTCAGACTATAAAAAATACACCTCCAGAAAGGTCTTATAAAAAAAAGAAAGCAACAACAACAAACACTGCTATGTATCAAGCTTCTCTTTATGCAAAGATAATATTGTTCCTGAATAAGGAACAGATTAGGAAGGAGGGAGCAGGTCAGACTGCCCTGGATTGACTTCAAGCTATCCATCCTGCTTTGAATCCTTGAAGGGTGAATGGCTGGGCCATCCTGCACTCAAGAGAGAAAATATTTTAACTGTAACTACACAAGGTCTGTCTGCAGTGGCTGGTGTAAAGAAAATGCCATGCCGAATGCACGACTCTGTCTAGGTAGTCACCCACCACTTGATTCTGACCACAACAACCCTTTACCCCTCCTCACTCTCTTTCTCTTGCCTCTCCCCTGCCCCCAGCCTTCTGGCCAGCTACAGTCAGTTCTCACTTGAAGAGAAAAGCAAGAGAAACAAAAGAAAGCAAATCTTAAATTCAGCAAGTTGTGTCTCTTTTCGTCATAGAATCCCAGACTCTTGGAACCCTCTCAGTCTTTGGGGACCATCTGGTGTAAGCTTCTTTTTCATGTAAGAAAACAAGGACAGAAATAATAAAAGCTAACAGTCCTTGAGTGTTTGTGTCAGGCACTGTAATTTACATACATTACCTCATTTACTCTTCAAAACAACACTTTAAGATAAGATAGGGATCACTACGACCCCCATTTTATAAATAAGGAGAATGAAGCAAAGCACAGAGAGGTATAGTAACTTGGCTGAAGTCACACAGCTGAGGTGCTGCAGGTCTAGATTAGAAAGCTAGGGAATTATATAATCTATAATAATCTATAATTATTATAGATTATAATTATATAATCTAAAATTATTGAGCACTTCCTAGCGGTAGGTCGGTATGAGGGGAGTTATATCCTCTATCCCTTTAATGATAAAAGTTTCATAGAAGTTGACTAACCCTAAAGGGATTGGATTTTCTCTTCTTTTTTTTTTTTTTTCCTGAACCCAGGGTCTTTGCTTCCTTTCCGGCCCTGTTTTAATTATGAGGTACAGTCATACTAAAGCACTAAGATATCCAGGATGGTCTTGAACTTGGTGTCTTCCTGCCTCAGCCTCCCACAGTGTCAAGATTACAGACAGGCGCTACTTTTCCTGGCCAGCTGTCGCAATCTTGATTTCCATTAATAACTGTGGGATTGAAAGAGCACTGTCAGAATTAAGAGAGTCTTCTGCTAAGTCACTAGTGACCTTATTCTGCCATAGCAAGAGACAGTTTTATAATCTTGCGACAATCTATGCCTAAACTTTATTTTCCTGGGAATCACTCTGCTACGTTCCAAAGAGCTGCCTCTCTAAGAGGCAGATGCGGCACAGCAGCAGCGAATTCCCTGCATGGGAGACAACTGGCTCCTCCACGCTTTAATCACAGGCCGGCACATGGCACATGTGTGTTTCCTTGGCCTGAAAGAGTTCATATGATGACAGGGAAATGGAGCAGAATATGAATTCTGAGGCAATTTATTATAAAAAATGCAGCACATTTTATTTATATAAACCCAAAAAAATCAAAGCACTTTTAAAACAAATCACAAATTTGCCTCCATTTACTTTATTCATCCCTTACTGGGTCCCTTATATCTCTCAGGTAAGGGGCAAAAACTCATAATCTAATCTTCTAGCCCAGGTTAACAGAGCAACAGGAACAAAGTACTCTTCCATAGCATATGAAAAGGAGTAGGATCTGCCTTTGGAGCTTAGACCTCAGACGCTGCCTCTGACACATGGTGTTTTCAGGGAATTTATGGTGGAAGGAAGGATGGAAAGGAAAGGAGGGAAGGAGGGAGGGAAGAGGAGGGAGGGAGGGAGGGAGGAAGGAAGGGAGGGAGGGAAAAAGAGAGAAGGCAAAGCCATCAATGTGCCTTTGCTTCTACCCCACCAAATGCAAGCTGAAACCTAACAGCTTCCCTATGGTATTTGAAACCAAAATTAAAGATAAGCCTCCCTCCACCACTTCAGCAAACTATCTCAAAAAAAATCACAGTTATGCTTTAAAATCAAAATTATAATACCTTCCCATTTACATCTGCTCCATATCTTGGCTTTGGTTTGTTTGCTTGCTTGGGGGCATATTGGTAAAAGATCCTGGTGTCAACAGAACCCAGGGAGAGGGCAGGTGAAACAGCCAGGCCCCAGCCAGGAGCCAGACGCTGGAGGGCAGGTGAAGCCCCGCCCCCAGGCACAGCCTGAGGGCCACCTGGGCGTTCATGCCCTCCTCCTACCCGGCTCCCACGGCGACTGTTCTAGGTCACACGTTCCTCTCCCTCTTATAGAGCCTCTAACAGTCACCGGGAGGACTCAACCACTGTCATATGCAAGCTCCACAGACACCCCTCTGGTTAGAACAAACGACACCGGCGACGGCACATTTCCAAAACTCCCTCCTGAGAGCTGTGAGCAAATGGCTCCGTGCACTCCATTCTCCGGGTTTCTCAAATCCAGCAAGCAAACGTTCCTGGAGAGAAGACCCAGAGCACGGCACAAATTCACCTTCTATTGTGTTCTCCGGAGAGGTGCTATCCGTCTGGACCTTATACCCATCCGTAGTACCCTAAGAAATAGAGTCTGAGCTTTGCTGCTCTGCCTCAAGGCTGGTTCTCAGACAAAACTAACTTGTGTCTTCCTCCCTGAGACCCTCTTTCCTCTCCTTAGTATCGTCCATAGAAAAAAAGAATAAAAAGAAAAGAAGAAGAAAAGGAAAGAGAAAAAAATCAACAAGGACCCAAATCTTGAATTCTTCTTTCTTCTTATCAGCTAGAAAAGTTTTTGCATTTGCCTTGTATGGATGGGCTTCCACGAAAGCGCCCCTCCTGCTTCAACTCCAAAGGGCACTGGAGGCTGCTCTGAACTGTCTAAAGTTATCTCAGTCCTGTTGTGCTTCGGGATTCATGTCATTGGAATTGTTTCCCTGGAATAGTCAGCATTCTTTCAGAGTCGTCCCCCGACCTGAGCATATAAACCAAGACTCACAATCACAAAAATTATTGTCTAATGCTTTAAGAGAAAGGCGAGCAGAGGCCCCATAATGTAATTGCTATATAAAAAGAAGGGGCAGACGGGAAAAATAAGGGAAGGTGTCAAAAAAGAAATACAGTAGTAGACTTAAAAATATAACCTACAGTTCCGTGATGGGGCTGCTAATTGAACTCAGCTAGAAAGGGAGAGAGAACAAAAGGGTGTTAAGGAAGCAAAAAATAATTTTTAACCTCCTCCGATGATTTGACTTAACTTCAGTGAAGATTATGTGCAGAGGAAAATTGGCTGAACAGTGCCATATATAGCTATTACATTCTAAAATTAAAAACCACTCACAACAATTGCAACTGTTCATTGTTATCTATAAATATTCTCCTTAGTAAATGGCACCAAATTTTTTTTATCTTTTTCTAATTTTTACAGCTGCATGATTTTGAGATGGAGAAAAAAAATTCAAGAAATACTTTAAAATATGTTGTCTTTCTTTTTTTTTTTTCCAGAAAAGCTTTTTCTTTTCCCTTTTACCTCATGAAACTCAGTGGCTACCACAAATATGCACATATGTTATGCCTAGGAGCCCAGTGCTCAGAGGTCAGAAGTAGTTCAGAAAGGAAGAAAGAAAGAGAGAGAAAGGAAGAGAGGAAGAGAGAAAGAGAAAAAGGAGAAGCGGAAGAGAGAAGGAAATAATAAATGATCCAAACTATTACATTAAGTGTCTACGTTCCTAGACTGAACACGCCGATAAAAGCCCCATCTGACACATGCATTGCTCTGTCTGAACCGTTCTTTCTTGCTGTTGTCTAAAGCTTGTCACCTGAGTGTTTTCCTGGTATTCTTCCATCTTCCCATTCACTTTCAAAAAGTAAGAATTACCAAAATAAAAATTTGTCACATTCAGAAGCAAGCACACACACGGGTGCCTCTGCTTTATTTTTAATATTCTGACAATAATCTCTGACTTAAAAGCCCATCAATCAACTGTAATTCAGATGCACTGCCTACTTTGGGTATTACGCACCTGTGTGTGTTTTTTAAAGTTATAAAAGGTTGATGAGACAAGTGAGACAGTTTTCTTGTTTAATTCTGCATCCTTCAACTAAAATCATTAACAAAAACTAAAAAACCCAAGCAGATGAATTAATGCAATTACCCAGGTCCTCTCCAGAGTTCCATCTAGGTGAGCGAAGTGTGACCATCACACTGGAGCACACACAAAAGCCACCCAAAGTCAAGTGCCTTCTACAGAGCTTCAGGGAGCTGCTTCAAAACACTCATGCATTAAAGGCTGAGAAGTATAAACAATAGGAAATGCCCCAAAACAAGGAGGGAATATTTGTGAACTGATCAAGGGGTCTTTTCCTTAGCTCTGTAGGAGGAGAGAAACTGGAGGGGGGGGAGAGAGAGAGACAGAGAGAGCCACCCCAAAATGCAAGTCCAACTTCCCAGACACTTTGTACTACCCCAGCACATCCATCACATGGAACCCGAGTTAGCGCAAAGTACAAAGGTATCACAGAATCTGGGTAGCAAAGTTCCTCTCCTTTATAATCAAAGGGTTCTCTTCAACATAGCACAGTTGACTTCTGCTTTCTTCCTTCTCTCAGTCCTTCCAGGACCCAGAGTGAAGATTTAGAGGGAGGTGTTCTGTTTTTGTTTTTTGTTTTTAACTTTTATCCAAAGATGTCATCTTGGTCAAAAACTGCGAATTTCCCCATCAACACCAGAGACCATTACCTTCATATATTCCATCTACATTATTTCATAACTATTTTGAAAAATATATAATGTTAGAAATGACACACATGTTTATCTTAGATATTCAGTCTCTGCATATTAAACATGTTCACAAAATTATTTCAAGTAGCATATGTATTTCAACTGGAAAATGACAAATTTAGAACAATGTTTGGTCCACCTCAGGTTTCCCTTTTACAAGACTTTTGCCAGTATTAACAAGCCGCAAACTCTAAGCAACACCTGAACTTGTCCTCTGTGGGCACCCACGCACTTGCACCTACTGCCTGAGTAGGTTTTAATCTGGAAACCAGAGGTGAGCACATTAGCTCCAATGTACACTCAAGTGCCTCTGATGTGTACCTTTTAATAAAAATCTAGTAAGACATCTGCAAAATAAAAAACTCTCCTCAGTCTGTATTACAGCATATCTTTTCAAATCTTGATCTTATATTTTATGAACTAAGACCAGTAGGAACTCATACTTAATTAGAAACAAATTTCAACAAATTCAAGCAAGTATGCAAAATAAATAAACATCAGAGACTGAAGAAGAAAAGAAGAAGAAGACAAGAAAAGAAAAAAATGTATATACCAATATATACACCCTTAACTTTCCTTATTCTGGGATAATAGGAAAAACAAACTAGAAAGTGTGACTAACTGAAAAAAAAAAAAAATCTCTCTTTCGATATTTGTATGCACAATTCACAAATATCTTAAAACATGTCTCACAGCTAAAATAATGCAATTACTGGGTTGGCAATCAGGTTAGTCTTTGGCAAAGCAATAGGGAAGATTCAAAGGTCTGAACACCACTTTCCAGGTGCTTTGTCTAAGATGTGCAACACCAACAACAGACAACAAAGGACCTGCTTACTAATTTTATATACATTGGAAGACCCAAGTAAGTACATATTCAATCAACAGTCACATCTTGAAACTATGTACTTTTTAAAGGCATAACAGAGAGAGCTCGAAAAGAAAAAGCCTTCCTCAACATTCCTTTTCTTTTTTATGTGTAGCTATCAATGTATATCAACTGGGCATGCAATCATATTTATTGTCACTTTCATTCATGTCATGCCCTTGCTTATATGGTTTAGGTATGAATTATTGACGGTTCCACTCCTTGTTTAAATAAATAAATAAATAAATAAATAAATAAATAAATAAATAAATAAGACGTCAGGTACTTGGCCCTGGGCTTTCAAATGAGCAGGAAAGTCAGAACCCCGCAGAAGCTACCGCTTTACACAACCACCCCCCTTTCCCTCTCTTTCTGTCCTTTCTGTCCGGGTTTCAGATTGCCTCCTCCTCAACTCTTTCTCCTTAGAAGGGACAGATTTATCCACTTTGGAAAATTAAGGATTAAAATAAACAAACAAGAGGATGTTGCTAAATGTCCTTCCGTGAGCATCTGTTGTTTAAGAACACCTCTGATTGATGACTGCTATTTTTTAATTGTTGCTTTAAAATTTAAATGCCCTCCTGGGATGTGTTATAAGTGTGTTAGTCCATGATATGAGGTTTAGGAAGTAGAAAAACAAGAAGAGTGAGGGATTGCAAGGTAGGATCCTCTGCTAAACCCAACAATTCTCCTTGCTGTAAAATCACAGGCCATTCAAATACCGATAACCTAATGTTGTAGAGCACTTTCCACAAAGGTATTTGACGACAGTCTCTTTTAAGAACCTCTAGTCCGCTGTGTAAACAGCAGAAAGAACAAGACAGAAAGAAAAAGAAACTTAAACAGCATAGCCCCCTATACACAACATCAAAAATATAGGATTTTAATTATGGGCCAAATATATATTCCTTTGGGAAACAGACTTTTCACTTCCCTATCTTCCCACAAAGATGCACCATACCATAAACTTCCCTTCACAACCTACATTTTAACTCCAATTTAAAAAAAAAAGACTGAAAACAGAGTAAAAGAAAATAAATCTATGATGCTTGAAAATAACTGTCAAAGAAACTTGATGCCTTTTTATAAGCAAGCAGGACTAGGACATCCTATGACAAGCATATGGATAACCATGACCACACTTTGATTCTGAATTTTTATATTTAAATAAAGGCTCATGATTGCTATTTAAGGATTCGGCTGGCCAAAGAAAATGTCAAAACGTTGGATTCTCGTTCCTACCTGTTTTTTCTTTGATTTCACACAACACATTAAACAAGGCGGGCTTCATTCTGTGGCAGTTTAGAGCATGTTTTCTGTAAGAAAAGACAACAACATGATAGCTTAGGTGGATTCTCAAGATTGAATGACTGATAATGCAAAGGGGCAAATCGGAACATGAGGCAAAATTACAGACCAGGCATAACCCTGTGGCATACTTCAATTGTTTTTATGACTTCATATATACAAAGTCCCACCATAAAGAAACAATGTCAATTAGCAGCGAGAGTAAGGATTTAACAGAACAGAACTAACCTAAATCATGCCCATTTAGGGAGAGTTTTTTTTTTTTTTTTCTTTATAATAGTTTCATCAAAGAAGAATTCTTAAACCAATAATTTTATACAGGACAATGAATACTGCAAAGCCAAACACAGTTTTATATAATCTATGCAACGACCCCAGCCTAGGAGCTGCTTCTTCTCAACTAGTGTGTGTGTGTGTGTGCGTGTGTGTGTGTGTGTGTGTGTTTTCAAATTTAATTCATCCATGTGCTCAAATTCATTCTGCAGATGCCCCTGTATTCTCATAAACACAAGATGCTTGAAAGGTCTTTTGAGTAGAACTGTCAATTTATAAAATTTCAGTCCCCAAGTTAAAGAGTATGGAAATGCATTGCCAGGGGGCAAACATACCCATATGGGGAATAAATTCATTTCTGTGTTCACATTATGCCTCTTGTGCACACACCGCTTATTTGCAGGTGTTGAAATTCAATTATTTACAATTAGGACCTTGCACCATTGGGGGAAAAATAAATACAATTGTACCTTTTCGATGAGTGATTTACCTGGTTCTGGTGTCTCTGTGTGTTTGTATTTTTAGAATGCACTTCAGGAGGTAAAGGACTCCTTTCCTTCTAGTTTATCATGGAATCACTTAGCAAAATAAGACTATTTTGGAAGTAAAATACTGATCATACCAGCTATCAGGTAAGGGAATTCTGTTTACTAACTTAAGATAATGTGTCAAGCTAGATGAGAAGACCTAGCACTCAAAATAAATGCAATTATCTTTTAATCCTTTTGAAAGTTAGCAAAACGAGAGGAAACATCTTCACCAAGAACAGAGATTACAAGAATGCTCTGTCTACTCTACAAGGGAGAATAGTAAACTCAAAATTCAAGACTATTAAAATGAACACATACATTGCATTTAAACAGTAAATGTTACTTTTGAATCAACAAACACACATTTATAAAGATGTGACTGGGAAAAGGAAAACAGAACATAGTCTTGCTAAAGTAGTTACCTTGTTTAACCAAAAAGAAAACATAGCAGCCATAGATTTAGTCATTTTTTTTTCATATGGAGCAGGGAAAGAAAGATAAAAGACTTGATTCTTAAAGATCTTTTCTTCTCTTTCTCTTTTAAAACAATTTTCATTAACTGTGCTCTTACACATAGGCCCAAATGCAAACAAAAATTCCCACACCGCTATATAGAAATATCTAGTTTCACAAATGCAATTACAGAGGGAATTTCCCCCTTCCAAAATTGTATCTGATTTCTCAGCTTGTAGGCCATTAATGGGAGACCCGCTGAGCTATGCCAGTCAGTCCTAAGTTCCACAAAATAAGAGAGGGACTGAACACCAGCGAAGTAGTGAGAGCCTGTTCTGGCTGATTCCTTCCAGCTCACAAACTTGTGAGCAAGCCAGTTTTCTGGTGTGTCTGAATGTATTTTCCTGGACCAATGTAAGAGTGAAATCTACTCCAATTCAAAAGAGAACTGCCAGGGGAAAATTGTCCATGGACTGTACTTATTTATTAGCTTTTCACCAGATAATGAAATTCAAAAAGAGTACCAATGCATTGAAGAAAAAAAAAAAAAAAAAAAAAAAAAAAAAAAAAAAAAAAAAAAAAAAAAAAAAAAAAAAAAAAAAAAAAAAAAAAAAAAAAAAAAAAAAAAAAAAAAAAAAAAAAAAAAAAACCAACAACAACAACAAAAAACCTGTCCCCTATTTAAAAAAAAAAAAAAAAGAATAGTTCTAGTCTTTTACATTTGCGAGTTTCGGAGCACCCGTCAAGCTTCGTACTTTTGGGGTTACATGTTGCATGCGCTGCAAGCAAAACCAGAGTGTGATACACTCCATCCATGCTCTTGGGTATTTCCTCTAATTTCCCCAACTCTAATTCCTATTTCCCATAGAAAAAATTACACAGCATGTCTTCTCCCTGCCACTAGGTAACTTGTATATACGGTTAAAAGATTTTTAAATTTAAAAAAATACTTCAAAGACCCAACAAAGCTGAGTGAGTAATTTTAGAGACATATGTGGCCATTAGATATTTTTTAAAAATTCTCCCTTTAAAGTCCGGCCTTGGGCTCGCTGGTAGTGGGTTGCTACTTAAGTCTGTATATTATTTTGAAAGAGAATTTTCTATAAAATCCTAGAGTTCAGAACTATATACCTGGTGGTGGATTAGGTTAGGAAGCTAGTTTCTTCATTATGTGTCTTTAATGAACATCTTCGTGTCCTATAGTATTCAAATGCATAAAATTCCCACAAGCTTTCCATTCTTTAGTGGCATTCTAAGTGGTTGAGAAAGAAGCAAGAGGAATGAGCATGCTTGAATTTTGTCCCCCTGTTCTTTTTTAAAAAGACGATACTTAGCTGCCTGTGCCACAGAAGGCTGGCAAGCCAACTCAAATTAAGGGACAATAAAGTTAAACTAAAAACCTGAGTCTGTTTAAACTAGCATATGTGCCCAAGAGCAAAATTATCTTTGCTGTTTGGCCATTAGTTCTTTTCTACAAACAGGATTAAATGAGTGTAAAATATTTTCTGAATGCTAACCACTGACAAAGAAATAGCCTGTTTTTGTTGTTGGTGGTGGTTTGTTTTGGATTTGGTTGGGATGAAAAAGAAGAAAACACAGTGATTTTGGAGGGTAAGTCAAGACAGGAAATCAAACTAGCCGAGTTAGCTAAATAGCCAGTTTAATTTGCAAATAAAGAGTTCTTGGGACATTGCGTTTGGTAATGTTAGGAAGTCCCTCCACCAGAAGGCATGGAATACTGCTCTGAACTTGACAATTCATCTCTCTCTTACACTTTTTTAAAGCAGTAAAAAGTGCCGAGGGCCGCTTTTGGATCAGTTGGCAGTATTTCGGCGTGCCTGAGTGCTTGTGTGGATCTGTATGAATACCTATATTCACACACACACGAACACACACACGCACGCACAATATGTACACAGCCACATCACAGCCTGGGCGATTACACTTTCGATAACAACGCTTCTTCAAATTTTACTCCTCCGCCATGTAGTTGCTTGTCAAAAATGGGCTAAGAAACAACATTTTAAAAGAAAGCGCCGTGGTGATTCGGTTCCCATTGTTTCCCCCTGCGAGAGGGAAAAAAACAAAACAAAACAAAAAACCCAAGAAAGGAAAAGAAAAGCCTCCATCTCACCTGGCCTGCGCCTCATCCAAACTCTGGTCTGTGATGGTCATAATTTGCTGTAAAATGTCTCCAATGTCCTGCTTCCTCCCGCCCTCCCCCTCGGTCCCTCCGGCCCCATCCTGCAAGTGCTGGGACAGGCCGGGGTGTCCGGCCATCCCGACCCCAGCGTGGGAATGCATCAGCCTGGGCTGCTCGTCCATCTCCAAAGGCTACAGCAGCCCTCGGCTCTTCCTCTTCTGCGCCTCGGCTCGGCTCCTGGGAAGCACCGGGCTTTTTATCCTTCAAGCTGTCTTCAAATCCTTTTCAGGATAAACAGGGAAGGGGGAAAAAAAGAAGACCAAAAGAAGAAGAAGAAAAAAATTCCCTTTGCCTCTTTAGCGGATGGTGGGAGGGTGGGGAGCGGGGAGGGGGAGGGGGCGTGAAGGGGTTGCGGGGTGAGGGTGGGGATGAGGGCTGGTGGGGAAGGGTGTTGACTCCAAAAAGCAAGAAAAATAAACCACCTTCCCACTTGGCGAAAAGAAATCAGAGCTGGCTTTTGGTTTTTCAGTCCGATCTCCTTTACAAGGCAGAAATGGGCTCCCGGCGCTTAAATCTGTGGCTTAATCCTTTTGCAAATATGCATTGATCGGGAGAAAGGAGAGGAAGGCAGGGGGATTGCAATGCAAACTTTCCCCCCCACCCCCCGCTGCCCCCCACCCCCACTCCGGGCCAGAGTGATCTCAAAGGGGGTGGGCTGTTGCAAAAGCCAGATCTCCCCCAGCAGCGGCGGCAGGCAAAGCCCAGGCTCTCTCCTCCTCTGTGTCTCTGCAAACTCCAGCAGCCCCGTCAGCCTCCTGCTTTTGTTTAGCTCAGGCTCAGGACTCCAGAAACATATACAGAAAAACCACAGCCTGAGAGGAGGAGGAGGAGGAGAAGGAGGAGGAGGAGGTGGAGGAGGAGGAGGAGGAGGAGGACGAGAAGGAGGAGAGGGGAGGGGGCAGAGGGAAGCGGGAAGGGGGGAGGGGGCGGGAAAGCCGACAGACGGGGGAGAGAAGGAGGGAGGCGGGCTCTTGGAGCCACGCCCCCTCTTCTGATTGGCCAACAGCGAAAAGACGGTCTCTTCCTCCCCCTCCCTCGCTCCCTGGGCCTCCTCTTCGGCCTCCTTCGGCTCCTCCCCTCGTGGCGCCCTGTCAATCAGAGTTCAGAGGTGGGCCAGGAAGGAGGCTGAGCTAACACCAAATCTCCAGTCCTTAAAGGTGCCGCGGTAGCGTCCTTGCAGCTCAGACTCCGCTTCTGCCTGGCTGGCTGGCTCGCTTGGGTAACGTCCTTGAGGAGAACGTGGTTCCACTTAGAGGTAGACCTGCAAAATTAACGCGAAAGAGTATTGGGTGGGTCTCTGTGCCCAACCCGCTTTCTTCTTTTACTTTCTTTTCTTTTTCTTCTTCTTTTTTTTTTTTTTTTTTTTTTTTTTTTTTTTTTTTTTTTTTTTTTTTTTTTTTTTCTTTTTTTTAGCTGTAAACATTGCCATTGGTAAGTTAATTGTTTTAAACCCTCAGACCTCAGGAAAACTGTGGCGGGCAAAAAGTTCCACAGCAAGAGTGACAAATACAACCAACCTTTTAATATAATTAATAATGATCTCTAGTAAGTGGTATATGTACGTAATAATAAGTAATTTTTGAAGAACCAGAATTATTGGAGTGGAGTTAAAACACAAAACTGAAAAAAAAATCACATTGTGTCATTCTGTGTTATGCAAATTAAATGACGGCCTATGAGACCAAGTAAACCCGCAGACAATGAGACAATGAGATTAATAAATAAATTCACCATAGGAAAATAAGTTCACCAAATGAACTTAATAAATAAGTTTAACATTTCTCTTCCGCTGGGGAGATTAGTTATTTGGCTTAAATACTTCATAAATAAAGAAATATATTATCACAGACTCATTCTAGTTTTTAATATACTCTAATAAGCATTATTAACTGGGAGAAGTGAACTGGCATTTATTGAGTGCCTACTATGCGCAAAGTAATTTACGTGAGTTATTTTATTTAATCCTCAAGACATCTTTGTGAACTACGGATTATTATTTTCATTTTACAGAGAGGAAAGTCAGAAAGATTAAAGAACTTGTCTAAAACTCACAGTTATTAAGTGTCAAGGCTGGAACTCAAGTCTAGCTGTGACCCCCACCAAAGGCCTAGGGTTCTAGCCAGACAGTGAGCCTCAAACCCAGCAGAAAGGCCACAGTGTCAGCAGTGGTCACATCCTCATTGCCTATCCATGAGCACATTGAATGATACTGGACTCAAACTGGATGACTAACAATAAAAGATAACAATAATAGATCAAATGGAATCAGGGAGAAAGCCAGTAGGAAACCGCTAGCTCAATCCCAGTACTGCAGCTCCAGATGAGGCGCATATTTGCCTCCAATCTTTTCATTAGGCAAGGCAGGAGGGTTCACCCATCTCTCCAGGCATGCAGTTACAATGCCCATTAGATAAAATAGCAGGCTACTCACTCTGGAAAAGGACAACATATTTTGGAATATACAAGAAATATTCTGCTGTGCAGCCACCGCTCTTTCAGGATGGGGATGTGACCTAAGGCAATGTATGGGCCCTCAGTGCAACCAATCTGCAACATGGAAAGCAGTCCAACCAGGGTTGTTTTTTTCTTTATTTTTTATTTTATTTTTTTTTAGCTCTGCAGTTAAATTGCTACTCTTTGCATCAATTATTATGCAAAAGTTCAGCAAGATAAGGGCAGGCAGGAAAACATTTTAGAGCAGTTCTTAACAAGCTACTTGGCACTTTTAGTAAGAGCACATGCAATCAGGAATATTAATTATAATTATAATGACATATTACTTAATAACAATTGTTTTATTCACATACATACCCTGACTTATACAGTTTCCTTAATCAACCCTAATCAGATGTTGAGCACAAAACACCTTGCAACATATATCAATCAGGCCATGTGAGTTAGCATACACCTTGCATTTTAAGTATGAAGTGAGCACACAGCCTACAAGAACTCAGCTTGTGAATAATTATTTCTGACTGCAAATCTAATAAAGCTCACCAAAGCCACATATTGGAAAAAGTGCATTAATACAAGATCAGTGTCATCTAGGAAAATTGTAATTGGAAAATAAATGTGCACAATTTGTTACTAAGAATAGAGTTTTGCTTTTAGTTTTGCAATATGGACGTTGAACTTAGGGTTTTCCTATTGAGCTGCTTCTGTACATTTTATTAATCATTTAAACATTTTTGAAGCAAGTCCTCACTAAATGGCGAAGCTGCCCATGTTGGGCTTAAATTTCGAAGCCTTCTAATTCAGCTGCTCAGCATGCAGAAAGTACAGGTACTTAACATCACACCTGGATAGAGGTAGCTAAGAGTTATCCAGCGCTTACTGCAGATAGGCATTCTGCTCAACATCGACCTTTTTGGTTGTTTTGTTTTGTTTTGTTTTGGAGACCAATTTAGACTCTATAGGTCAGATCAGCCTGGGTTATAAAACCTTCTACTATCCTGCCTTGGTCTCTAAAGTAATAGGATTATAGAGAGTATAGAGAGGCAGATCCACACCCGCTATATTTTAATGTAATTACCTCAACCATCTAATTTCAATTTTTTACTTTTCACTATTACTCTATAATATTTCTGAAGTCTATTTCAGTATCAAATATATGCTACAGCAGTGATAGCATGCCCTAGATATCCTACAAGAGCTGAGCCAAAGTGCACCCTAATTGGAGTCAAGAAAAGTGGGGCTTAAGGTGGGTCTAAAGGATGAGTTGGATATAAAAGATAGGGTTAAGGGTTTTGACAGAAGTTAGAAGGTCAAGGTGTTTCTCTGGATACAAAAGAGTGCCGTTAGAGTGATATGACTGGACAGCTCTAGTTGCACTGGTACTAAGGATGCTGAGGAGAGACTAAGGCATTCATTTATTTCAGGACAAATTGCCTGGTTGCTCAACCCAGTGAGCAACAAATATCTGGTTGCCCAAATCACTTAAGGAAGGAAGATAGAATTAGGAAAATTAATTACTGTCTTACTTTTTAATCATTGCTGGGACAAATACCCGACACTCCAAATGAAGGAAGGAAAGGTTTATTTAGCTCACAGTTACTGGAGGTTTCAGTCCATATTTGGCCTGCTCCAAGATTGAGTGGCACATGGCAGAGAGCAGCAGTTCATGGTGGTGGAACAGCAACAACAGCAACAGAGGCAACAGAACAACCAGGGGAGCACAGAGCAACAGCACATGTCTATCTCTCTATATATTACATTCAGGCTCTCTGCCTCAGCCTACGTGCCTTAGGCTATACCCATAATCCCAGAAGTACTCAGACCCATAATCCCATCAATACTAAAACACATAATTCCAGGGATCATCAGGCAAGTCTCAAACTCTAGAAGTCCCCACCCCATGATTGCATGAGGCTTTGAGGGGACAGCTAGATATAAAACATAACAATTAGGAAGGTGGGAATTGAAATAGAAAGGGAAAGGCACATTTCAGTTTGGAGCCACCCTAAATTGAAAATTGATTTTATGTGAATGGAAAGGACAAAGAACACCCTTTCTGGTTTGGGTGAGAGTAATGCACAGGCTAATATAATAATAAGTATAGCTATTGATACCATTTGCTGAATGTATTTTAGCACTTGTGTACAACTACCTAAGTTTAACAATTTAACATCTAATTTTTTTAAGAATTTTATTTTATTTTTTTCTTGTTTCAGAACTTTTGTTTGTCTGTTCATTTTTTTTTATGGCTGGCTCAGCCTGCCCTAAGGGCAGGGCTGGCGCACCATGTGGTGCTGGGGATCGAACCGTGGTCCCTGCAGCCGCCTAAACTTTCCTAAGCAGGCGCATTAGACCACTGAGCCATCCTGCTGGGCCATTAACATCTAATTTTAACAAAATCCTGTCTGTAAATAAAGAGACCAAGATTCCTAGAAGTAGAATTATTAGACAAAGTACAGAGGAGACTCGCTCCACCAGCTAGGAGACACCTGAGAAGTGCATCAGGAAGTGTCTGCTTGGCTATGTGGCTTTAGAGAACACTTCCACAAACTGCAACAGCTAAGCTGACCCAAGGCATTGCAGCCTGTGGGACTGCCATAGTACATGTGGTCCATTGTTGACTACCTTGTCCTGTGCATATGATTGCATGATATAAGTGCTCTTATCCTTAATGCTTTACACAGCACAAAAGAAGTCAAAAGCAGAAGTTATCAAAGGCATCACAGAACAAAAATTAAGATCTTCTCTTATTTGCATGAAGAAACTTACAGCCAGACATAGTGATGCACACCTATAATCCGAAAATTCTGAGAGGCTTGGAAGGAGAATTCAAACTTTGGTTTTTTTGTTTTTGAGACAGGGTCTCACTATGCAGTTGAGGCTGGCCTTGAGCTCCCTTTTGTAGCCCAGGCTGGTCTTGAACTCGCATCTGATCCTCCTGCCTCAGCCTCCCAAGTGCTGGATTACAGGCATGCGCCACCACATCCAGCTGAGAATTCAAACTTTGATCCCAGTGTGGGGAACTTAGCAACCTAATGAGCCCTTCTCTTAAAATAAAAAATAATCCCTAGTACTGGAAAAAAAAATCTTATCAAATAAAAAACAAAAAATAATAAAATTAAAAAGGGCTAAGGATGTAGTTCAGTGTGAATGTCCTGGGACTGACTCCCAGTACCTCCAACAAGCAAAATTTTTTTTTTAATTTTTTATTGTATTTATTATTTTTATTCTTGTTTCAGAACCTTTGTTTGTTTATTCACTCATTTCTTTTTTTTTTTTTTTAAAGATTTTATTGCTATTTTTATTTTATTTTACTTTTTTCTTGTTTCAGAACCTTTGTTTGTTTATTCACTCATTTTTATGGCCGGCTCAGCCCATCCCGAGGGCAGGGCTGGCGCAGCATGTGGTGCCGGGGATCGAACCGCGGTCCCTGAAGCTGCCCAAGTTTCCCCAAGCAGGCGCTTTAGACCACTGAGCCATCCCGCCGGGCCCCAAAATTTTATAAAGCAAAAAATTATAAAAGTAGTGCATGAGGAGAAACTTCTATGAGCAATGTCCATAACTTACAAGCTGTGATAAGGAATGGGCAGTGCATTTTGGACCTTCCAAAGCTCAGCAGTACTTTAATTATATAGGTGTTCTGCAAATATGTGTTGAAAGAATTAATGATGCTAATAGCGATGCTATAAATCTTTAGACTAATAACTAAAGCCCCTGGCATCATGCCATAAGAATATGAGTCATGGGCTGGGGAGCTAGCTCAATGGTCAAAGCACCTGGCTGGCAAATGCAAAGACCCAGGTTCAAACCCAGGTACTTGTATGCCATGCTAGACCCACAACAGAGTGTCCCATGCTGGCCCCCAAATCAGGTGAGGTAGTAGTACTATAATTCCAGAACGGGGGAACCTGAGACAAGAGGATCACTATAAGTCTGAACTACATAGTGTGACCCTGTATCAACTAAATAAAGTTTTTAAAATATGAGTCATTATCAAAATTTTGCTAAGTAGTTCTAACATGTCCATGTATACCTTTATGTCAAGATTTGCTTACCCTGTGGATTCACCTCCAGACTTCATTAGAAGTACTCTGAATATATTCTCTTTTTTCCACTAGGGATAAAGAGTGAAGCTCCAGTAACATGGGCAAAGACCTGACTTTCTCTAGAAATTGACATGGTAGCAAAGAGATATATCCCTTGGCATGATCTCAGTAATAAATCCACTGCCACATAATACTGTATCATCCAAGCACACAGTAATCTATCCATATTTATGCTTTTATCTGAATTGGCCTCTACATATTTGTATTTCCCTTATTCATGTAGGAAAAGAAATTTTCTTGTGCCCACGAGGGCTGTAGCCAAAACTAGGAGCTGAAACAGTTAAGAGAATCTGCTCCTCTTATTTTCCTGCCCCCTTACATTTTGCTTTTCTTAAACTTTCCACTCACTTATCCACCCTCATTGTCCCTTTTTCTCTATTCTGTCTAACCTCCTCCAAGCTACTGGAAGAGGACTTCCTTCTGAGTGCAATTCTACAGCTTTCTGGGCAGGCCTTGGAGCAGAGCTGGGCCACTAACATCTCCCCATATGCCAGTGAAGTTACACAGTGGTTCAAGAAAATCCTAGAACAGGCACTCTAAGCCTAAGACAGTGGTTCTCACCCTCTCTAATGCCATGACCCCACAATACAGTTCCTCATGTTGTGGTGACCTCAAACCAAAAAATAATTTTGGTGGCTACTTCAAAACTGTAATTTTGCTACAGGTATGATTCAGAATGGCTTTAGGCGACCCTTGTGTTTTGATCATTTGACCCCTGCCGGGGTTGCGACCTACAGGTTGAGAACTGCTGACCTAAGATCTGCATGTGAACTCTAGCTGTTCTTCCATCTCTGGGAAGTATGAGCAAAATTCAGTGATGAAATTTTTCAAAGAAATATCTAGTTTTATTTTTCAAACAGAGCAGGCTCACAAACTGTCAACAGCCCATTAAGACTGGATATTGAATGATAGTCGATGCAGTGTCAATATCAGGGCTAAAGAGCCAAACATACAAGCATTTGAAAGCAAATCAAAAGAAAGGGCATGGGTTTGTGTGGCTGAACACTGACATTATTCAGTGGGAATATAGTTGCAATGAGGCAGGCTGAATTCCCTGAGTTTATGGAACTTACATTCTAGTGTAGAGAATAAACAGTAAACACATAAATATCTAAGCTCCGAAACTCATAAATGTCATGAATAATACAACACAGGGTAATGAGACACGGAGTCTGGATGGCCACATCTGACAGGATGATCAAGAAAGGTCATTCTCAAAGCCAACCTTTGAGTTTAGTTGAACGATGAGAATCCAATTATATAGAGGTCCTGGGAAAGAAGGGCTGGGAAGAAAGTTGTGAGAAGGAGGAAGTGACATATACAAGGGTCATGAGCAGGCTTGGAAGGAAGGAAAACCAGAGAGACTGGAGTCTAACATGCAAGAGAAAAAGTACATAAAGATGAAACAGAGAGCTGGGAGATAGATCAGTAGAATAAGCACTTGCCTGGCAAGCATAGGGTCCTGAGTCCAATCTCTAGTACCATGTTTTAAAAAAAGGATGAAACCAGTTAGCCAGTTTTGAGGGAAAGATAATGTACATTTAGACATTTAAGCTGTGATAAAAAGCTTAGATTTTATAGGAGTGATGAAATACATGGTAATGTCTGAATTTTAAAAAATGGTTGCAGTAAAAACATTGTTATGAATGCTTCTTAACATACTCTTCCTTGTTTCAACACATACATTGTGCCACAAATACACACAAACATATGTACATTCACACATGTATGCATACACACATACCTCATCTTTATAAGGTGTGATAAAATAAATACAGAGAATATTGCTGCGATGTGCCATCCCAGAGAAATGCAAGATTGCAGAAACATCACAGTGTATCTCATACACCTTGTTCTCCACATCTGGCATCTCACAGTTTCTGACTCTTCTCCACATGATCATGACAAGTAAATACTTTGAATTGATTCAGGGCTTCCAGGCAGTCTCAAGAACACAACTAACGATACTTCTGAAAGAGGACTTTCAGAAATGCTTCAGAAAATGGTGAGAATGGTATGTGTGTCTTATGCCATGTGGAAAGTTAGGAATGTAATAATGGTAATATGTGCTTTACCGTAATAAACTTTGAAAAAATTAATTATTTATCAGATTTTTTGATTGTGGCTCATATTCTTTTTTTTTTTTTTTTTTTTTTTTTTCTTGAGCTCACTTTGGTAGCCCAGGCTGGTCTTGAACTCTCACCAATCCTCCTGCCTCAGCCTCCTGAGTGCTGTGGCTCATATTCTAATCCATTTGAAATCCCTAGAGAATGCTAAGCAAAAGGATAACCTGGAGCACTGATTTAACAAATATCTATTGACAGCGTAAGATATACTAGGCACTGTACTGACCAGAGAAAACATAGCAGGGTATATGTTGGACAGTCTCTTCTCTCATAGGATTGTATTCCAGGGAAACAAATAACTACATCAATATGCAACAAGGAATGAAAATCAGGCAATGGTAAGTTCTCTGAATAAAAACTTGGTACAAAGGTGTGATAAGAGCCAGCAAGATAAATCAGTGGCCTAAGCATCTGCCTAGGCAAGCACAGGGATGGGGGTTTGATGCCCTTCACCTGAGGCTGCACTGGTTCCACCCCTGCATGCAATGAGCCTGCCACTGAGACCAGGCATGGCAGTACACGTCTGTAATTCCAGGGTTGGGGAGGCTGAAAATAGGAGGATCACTGCCATCAGTCCAAGCTCCATAGTGATACCTTTTATGAAATACATTTTTAAAAAAAGTATGATGGAAGGTGACTTTACAGCTGCTTAAGACCACATGGACCACCCAGCAGAAAGGTTTAAACATGACACATAAAACGTAAGGGTGGTTTAGTATGTTGAGCTGTAAAAGGCTCCAATCAACAGCTTCCAACATTGCCAATTTTGCCAGTAATCTACTGCAATTATGGATCATTCGACTATGTATACACCTACCTTCTCTTAGATCAAAGAGAAGAAATCTAGTGTACCAATAACCATGAGAAAATTTACCATGTCTATACCTTGTACCTTGTATAACTACAAGGAGGACAGCAATATGCATTGTATCAATTATTGTGAATGTACTACTAATGTGTTTTGAAACTGTCACAAGTACTTATTAAAAGTAAGTAAAAAAATAACTGCTTGGTCAGGAATGACATGGCATAGATGAATATATTACTTCTGACCTCCATCCTAAGGAGGAGAATGCTACAGGAGACCAGGCAAAAGAAACAGGCAATGGCTCTAAATGACCAGCAAAATGTACTTACAAGATCCAAGAACAAAAGCCAGTGCAGCAAGAGGAGAGTGAAATGCAAGCTAAAGCCAAAGAGATGGGTCAGTTTTGGATTACCGACAAAGGACAAAGGAAAGCATGGGAGTGTTTCTGTTGCACAGGAGATCCACATCTAACTTTTATTCTAAAAAGACAATTTGCTCCATGTTTGGAACGAGTCTCAGGGATGGGGATATGCATGTGCTTAAGTCCAGACCTGAGGGCAGCTTGGACAGGTGACACAGTACTGGACACAATGTTAAGCTGTTAAAGTCAACATATATTGGAGATAAAGTCGACAGGTTCATGAAAGAGGAGGAAAAGAAGATGGAGCTCATTTCAGCATTTTGGCTTCAACAACTAAACTGTTGAACAGCATTGCGCCTTGCTCAGATGAGAGGTAGCCCTGTAACATGAATGCTATCAGTTCCATTTTTCAGATGAGGAAACAAAGGCAATACTAAAACATGAGTGATATTCCACAGCCTCTTCATCAGGAATGACAACTACCATGATTTACTTAATTTTAGTTCTGTTTTTTAGTACAGGGTCTACAGGGTCTCACTACATAGATTGACACATAGTGATTCACCTGTGTTCAGCCTCCCTAGCACTAGGTGTGTGCTGCCATACCCAGTCTCAATAGCCATCTCAGTGTGCCCCGGGGGCAGGGACAGCACAGCAGGTCAGGATTGAACCCCGACCACTGCACTCTGCCTAAGCAGGCGCTTTAGTCCACTGAGCTATCTAGCTGGACCAATTTACTTAGTTATTTAGGGGAAGGAATCATAAATAGGAAAATCAAGAAACAAGGCTGACAATATGTATACTATGCGTGCATGCACCCCTGTGTGTAAGTCTATAGCTTAGGAATATTGAAAAAGATGTCAGAGGCAACTATTTTAGTTTGTAGTCCCTTCTTTTCTGTTTTCCATTCAGGAAAAGAAAGGGTTGTAGGGAATGAAGAGACCCTAGACTTGAGACCAGCCTGTGCCAGTGACACTAGAATGGCTTCTGAAACACTCAGGTGGACAAAGTCACAGAGGCTCCTCAGCAACTCAGATATTTATGATTCAATAGGAAGCCTGCAATTCAGGTTGTTCAGCCATATGGGAGCTATCAGCAGAATCCTGGGCACATGTACAAGATAAACAAAAAAGTACAGTGTTGAGAGATCTACAAGACCCTGGCTCTGGAACTCAATAGCTTTACCAATCTTGACAGTAAGTTAATGCCTCATCTCCAAATCTTTAAACATGTGGTTAGGTTGCAGTTGGATCAGATGAATATCCAACATTTAGAAAGGCACCTGTCAGAGAAGCAATAATCAATGAATTAAAAATTCCCTAATTTTTACTGTTAATCTTGGGTTGTTTCTCCCAGAGATATATTATTTACCTTCTGTCCATCCATGCCTTAGAGATCACTAATAAAATTAGACATTTTTCTAGGGTTCCTGAAACAAAAATAGTTGGGATAATCAATGAGAAGAAAAGGTTATTTTGGAACCTTTGTTTGTTTATTCACTCATTTTTATGGCTGGCTCAGCCCGCCCCAAGGGCAGGGCTGGTGCAGCATGTGGTGCTGGGGATCGAACCGAGGTCCCTGAAGCCGCCCAAGCTTTCCCAAGCAGGCGCTTTAGACCACTGAGCCATCCCACCGGGCCCAGAAAAGGTTATTTTGGCTCAGTTTTGGAGGTGTCTTCAGCTGGCTTTTGAGCCAATACATTGCTGTGGGAGGGCATGGTGGAGCAATTTGCTCACCTTGTGGAGACTGAGAAGTAAAAAGACAACACAGGCAGGGATCTAGGTTTCAATACTATTTTCCAGGAACTAAACTTCCTCCCGCTTTGTCCCACTTACAAGTTTCACCATCTCTAGGAACTGCCTGGGTGGTTTCCATTTCTACCCAACAAAGCAAACCTTACAGTATAAATAAAACACAAATATGATGTCCTTAAATAATTGTAGAATTTTTCCCTGAAGATGCTCTATTTTAGGGAATATTAGTTACCCCTTTATCAGTTATTGTTGTACAGCAAACCATCCCAAACTCATTGACTTCAAATTACAACTATTACTTTTTTATTACTTACAAATCTATAGCCCAAGTAAGTGTTTCTAAGGAATGATATCATACATAGAAGAATTTTACCTAAGCTCAGTAAGACAGTTTACCTCAACTACCTGTCCTAAGGTGACTTTACACACATCCCTGATAGTTGGTCTGACCGGGAGCAACAGTGGTGATTGGTCTCCTGTCTCACTGGAGACTGAACCAGGCAGGCCCTTAGCTACATCCTGCCCCTATGGTTCTCAGTAAGTTGTTTAAGCTGGCCTGCAAATGACAACCCTCCTACCCGCCTTCTGGTGTATAAGATAGATGAGCCTGGACTGAGGACATGCTGATTGTTCTTGCTTACTCTAAGTGCATCTCAGCTCTCCTCCAGACCCAAGAGGTGAAATTAGCCCTCCCACCATTTGCTCCAATGACAGCAGTTCAAGTGGCAATGCTGTCTTGAACCCCAGCCTTTCTGGGACGATGCTGCCTTCCAGCCCTAAGCACTCCATTTCCCTGATGAATGTGAGAAGTTAGAAATGGACATGACCACACGGATTTGCTTAAAACTTTTTGCGGGTTGTACTTCATTTGCCTTTTTTTTTTTTTTCTTTCTGGTACCAGGAATTGAACTTTGGACCTTGTGCTTACGAGGCAGGTGCTTATTCTACTGAGCTAGCTCCCCAACCCTGAAAGTGAAAAGTTGAAGGGAGAAAAAGTAGATATTAAAAGTCACTGGCAGTGGGAGGAAACAGATAACTCGTTCCTCAGTACTTTTCAATCTACTTTTCTTTCCTCTTTGGTACGTGTGTATCAACATGATTTATAAAATCTTTGCCCTGTAAGAAAAGAGAACAATTTACTTTCTACATTGCAAAGGAAAAAGTGAATGGCAGGCCCAGGCAGTTATCTATGCCTCAGAGAGCTCCTTGCTTAGAAATCATGATTTGTTTTTATGACAATGCATGCAACTAAACAACTTCATATCCCAGGCTGCCTTTGTGTTTAGGTGTGGTCATATATTTTGGGCAAGAAGACTTAAGAAGTAGTAGTGTCTTGAGCTGAATTTCTGAGGAAAGCTAGTTTTATTTTCAATGCAACAGTGGACAGACTCAGCATGCCTATACCTTTTGCCCTTTCCCTTCCATCTGCTCTTATTGCCTGGGACATAGACAAAATATCTGGAGATAAAGTATTTATTTTGAGACCATAGTACTAAAAACTGTTATGGGTATAAGAAGAAACTAGAAGTGTCCTAGAGCCTTGATTACTTCATTGCAAAGCAAGCCAGTCCTTGACCACCTACTTTTGGAATTATTTTAATTTTTAAATGTATGTATGTATGTATGTATGTATGTATGTATGTATGTATTTGGTACAGGGTCTCACTATGCAGTGCAGGATCATAGTGATTCTCCTGTCTCAGCCTCCTCGTCACTGGGATTACAAGTGTGTGTCACTGCACCTGCTTGTGGTGGCCAGCATGGTGTGCCTGGGAATCCAGCATGTGGTACTGGGAATGGAACCTGGGTCCTTGTGCTTGCCAGGCAGGCCTTTACATCAGTGAGTTATTCCCAAGCCCTGGAATTATTGTTTATGTGAAGCATAATTCCATGTTTGTTGCAATATACTGACTATGCAGATACTATACTATAGTCAACACCTACAGTGAAACAATTATTTTAGTCAACACAGCAAGTGAAGTAGCTTACAAAAGTACAAGTTGTTATTTCCTATACAAGTGACTCAGAAAAATTATCTTTCCTGTCCAAGGAATTTTCAAGAGCCTGATGCTTGTCCTTGAATTGGAAGTGCTGGTAAACCTTGGGGAATAGCCAGGCAGTGGGAGTCATAGGCACTGAAGGGGAGGCCTACAGCAGTTGTGGAGATGGTACTGAGAAATGGCAAGAGAGGGGAAGCATCAGGAAGCCTTTCTACAGATGTGCCCTGTATCAGACCTGCTCTCTGAATGTCACACTGAAAAGTGAGAGGCCGACCATACTCATTCTCTTTTATTCTTACAGCTTATCTGTTTGCCATCTAAATCAAGGGCATCATGACCTACTTATTCTACTTAGTTCAAAGATGTTCTCTTCTCCTTCAGCCCTAGACCTATTAAACCATCTTAGTGTGTGTCTTTAACACAGACTCTTCCATGTATGTGGATGTTCAAGACAGATGTGCTCAATTATAAGCCGATGTTTAAGGCACCTTTACCTTTTATCAAGATAATTGCGCCAAACTTCTAGCCACCAGCATGCTCCTTACCGTTTTCATCTACAATTTAGAATATTGACACTCTTATATTCCTAAAAAACAAATGTATCTTCTTTGCTTTATGTTTTTTGTAGTTTTGTGTAGGGTTTATGTTTGCATACCTACGCATAGCAAATTAGGACTTTCAGAATCTAGCCCAAGGCTATGTCTGAAGCAGTATTTCTTCTTGTTGCCTCTGCACTAAACTCTGCTTCCCAAATATGCCACAGACTTTTACAACTCCACCAGAAGCATCTTCCTGTCACCTTTCATCAGCTAACTCTGGATTAAACTCTTTTCTGTGACCTTTAGATAAAATTAATACTTAATTCTTTTGGTCCCACTGCTCGTTCACATAACCCCTTGTACAGGGGCGGATATCTGCCCATGGACTGTGACTCTCTAGAGGACAGCTTTAATGCCCACTTGACTGACACATGGAAAAGTCACAGATGCCTAGGTAAAAAAAAAGGAGGAGAAAAATAGACAGTACATATTTCTTCTTAATGACTTTTGCTTATTTCTTCTAATTAACATTAACTTGGTCCTATGTACCACATATATATATACAGTGAAATATTTTCAGCCACTTATTTTGAGGATCTGAGATTCATGCTGCTGCTAACAGTTAAAATATCAGAATGTCTAAGGTTCTTTCTAGCTCTAAAATGTAATTCTTTTTTTAAAACACCTGCTGCATCAAAAGTTCCTAAAACAAAATTTTAGTGAAATTCAATTATATCACTAATTATCTGAAAGCTTCCCCTTACTTGGAATTTCTTTGTAGATAAAAATAAGAAGAAATCAATGAACTTTACATTCCTAAATTAGCACTTTGGATTTCAACAAATTTCACAGCAGCATAAAATAGTTTAATAGACTAGATAATCATGACAAAATGATGGAAAAATTTTATGTTTCTCTTCATTGCATCACATTTTATAAAGTCAATATCAAATATATCAGTTAATAGCAACTATCTTTTGTAAATCAATATTAAGTGCCTATATTAGTTGGAAATAAGGGACCATTTTATCTGACATTTTCGCAAATTATGATGTAGCTGACAGCAAGACACCACTTATCAAATGGGCAGATCACTGGAATGGACCATTACCACATGGTTTTGGCCTTGATCTTGTTCTTCCTATTTGGACAAATCAGGAGTGAAGCATGCAGGCGTGCTCACATTGTACTTTCCTGTGTCTGGTGCAAAGGTGATGGCTCTTTTGCCTTGTGCTGTACCAACACATAGGAAAACTCTATGATGTGGGCTTAGTTATGCATAAAAGAAATGAAATTTGTTGCTTTTCTCACTATAAAGTAAGACTCACCAAGCTCAGTTCTACAAGGTTGCAAGAAAAAAGAAGTTCTAGATTTCCACTTTTAGCTAGGGAGAGTAGCTTGTATCAAACAATTCTGTGAATAATAACTAGAAGGGGTTAAATAAAAGAGAAATCTGTTTAAAGTCATTTGAGAATCATTAAATCAAAGAAAACCTCAGGCTCAAAGATACCCAAGAGTATAATAAATATGATATTAATTGTGTGGGTTAACCTCACCACCTCTGAGCTGTAACAGTGAGTACTCACAGCTTCAAGGAGGAGAGGCTTAATTAAGCTTATGGTTTCCAGAGATTCAGTCCATGGTGGGCCGGCTCTAAGCACAAACATCATGGTGCCATGTGAGAAGGATGTGGTGGAGCCAAACCACTTAGCTTATTTATGGCAGTCAGGAAACAGAGTAAGGAAACAGTGCTAGAGGGAAAGAGGCCAGGAATTGGAATACAGACCCCAGATGCAAGCTTCCATTACCCACCTGGGCATCCAGAAGTGTCCTTTACTAGTTTTGTATGCAGATCTCAAGCCTATAGAGTTGAAAGTAACCTTGACCATCACATGACCATGGAACAATTTTTGTTAACAGTAATGAAATAGTATCTTGGGATCATAGAACAAATTCTTAGTTCTTCTGGGTGAGTAATATGCAATTCCATGGACATCCAATTCTACAAACAATTAAGGGTAATAATAATGGGCCCTATGGCTTATTGACATTTATTAAAATGGTGTATCAAGAGTTCACTAGAAGGGCCAGCGAGATGGCTCAGTGGTCTAAAGCGCCTGTGGAGGAAACAAGGCAAGCTCTGAGACTGCTCCTCGATCCCCAGCCCCACATGCTGTGCACCCCCACCCCAGGGCGGGCTGAGCCAGCCATAACACAAACAAATAAATGAGGTTTAACAGGAAAAAAAAAAAAAAAAAGTTCACTAGAAGCGTGCTCCTAACATGTCTGACTGCCACAAAGTTTCCAAGTAATTATTGACTTGAACCTTAAACATATATTGGAGATTTAGAACATTGCTGGAAAGATTCTTTTGTATCTGTCCATTGTGTACTGAATTAATTGCACTTTTACAGTTAACTTTTTTATTTTTATTTATTTTTAAATTTTATTTATTTATTTCTTGTTTCAGAACCCTTATCTGTTTACTCACTCATTTTCATGGCCGGCTCAGCCCGCCCCAAGGGCAGGGCCGGCGCAGCATGTGGTGCCGGGGATTGAACCGAGGTCCCTGAAGCCACCCAAGCTTCGTAAGCACGTGCTTTAGACCACTGAGCCATCCCACCGGGCCCCCAGTTAACTTTTTTATTAAAAAGAAAAAAAAAAAAAAACAAAAAACAAAATAAAATACACATGGTGTTAAATATTAAATCGTGCTTAAATGCTTTTACCTAAAGTGTGAAGTCTCCTTCTCTCCTTTTCCAGCTAAATCCCACTTCCCTGATACTATAGTTACCAAGCTATTTTTACTGATACTATATGTATGTGTGTGCGTGTGTGTGTGTGTGTGCGTGTGTGTGTGTGTGTGTGTGTGTGTGTGTGTGTATGTTTTGTAGTCAGTACTGGAAAATGAATCCAGGGCCTTCACACTGAGTTACATTCCCAGTTTTTTTTCTTCTTTTTTTTTTTTTTTGTATTTTATTTAATTTTAAATTTTGAGGCAGGATCACACTGTTACCCAATTGTCCAGATTGAGCTCAAACTTGAAAACCTTATGCCTCAGTCTCACTAATGTGTGCCTCATATTTCTCCACAGCACACTTACATTTAAATTGCTTCATTTTGAACTAATAAATGTTCCATGAACTTTCTATTATAGAAATTTGATTTAGCTGTCCTACAGCACCCTATACTCACAGATTGCCCTGCCCAAGACTCCCAATAGAGCTATATCGTATTTTCTCATTTGATAAATATGTAGCCTTATTTCAAATGTATAAACACTTGCTTTAAATCAGCAATGTGGTCTCATGATGCATTTACTGTTTTCTTCTGTTTAAAAAAGATCTACAGTTAGTAGTGGCTGTCTTTTTTTATGTATTTGGTTTTTTTCTGAGTCTTACTATGCTGCTCAGATGTGCAGTGATCCACCTGCTTTCAGCCTCCCTTGTGTGGGGATTATAGGTGTGTGCCTTTATGCCAGGACTCAGCAAGCTCAGCCTGCCCTAGGGGTGGGGCTGTCATGACATACCATGCTAGGGATCAAACCATGGTCCCTGTGCTTGTCTAAGCAGGTACTTTAGTCTGCTGAGCTATCTTGCTGGGCCCAGTAGCTGTCTTTTAATATTTGAACTTCTTTAAACCTATCACTGATATAATTTCCATTTCTCCTATAAACTCTAAAATGCTTTTCTATAGTATCAGATATATTGGTTTAATTACTTGCTAGAAATACTCTGTTCTCTCCATACTTCTTCATACCTTTGTCCCCATCTGTATTTGGGCTTCAAGGAAACTTCTTAAACACATTGTAATTTTCTACATCCATTACCTTCCTGTTTTTCAGTTTAGTTTCTAAATTGTATAGACTACAGCAGGGAAATTTTATACCTAGGTCTTAATTCTTGTCTTGCTCTTTATTCTTCATAGGAGATTGAACTCAGGGTAAGTACTAAATTACTGAATTGTATCCTGAGCCTTATTGTTGATTATGACAATCATTCTTGACTGGTGGTTTAGTTGGGTATATAATTCTTAGTTGAACATAATTTACCCCTGGAGTTTCAACGTATTATTGCCTTAAGTTTTACATTGACCTGGTTGTTTTTAGGAATTAGAACTTATTCTGACTCTTGATCTCCTTTTAGAACTTTTGGGATCATTTCCTTTAAAATTTATTTTGTAGTATTTAATATGATCAAAATAATCTTGTGTTATAAATTATGGAGCATAATATTAAAACATGTACTCTTGAGCATACCACTCAAAGTAAATCCAGTACACGATTGGTGCCTTTGGATGTAACAACATCTCATTCTCTACAGGCGTTTATTATACTATTACTTAAACCTAAAACAATTACTACACATGTATATGTTACATTATCTCTCTGCAAGTTTTATTTTTTCTCTCTATATATCCTCTTAAAATTTGTTTTTCAAGAACCACAGTTTCATTATGTTGCACATTGTTATAATTTTTAATGATTTACCTGTTTCCTATATTAGTGAATTCATGTCTGTTATCAGTTCAGCAAATAATTCTAAGAGATTACACTATTTGAAGTGTCAATATTCTCTTTCTTGACTTCTAGCAAGGTACAAGCTGAATTTATCCTCTTGTTTTCCATTTCCTTTAATTTATATCATATTTTCCATATCCTTGTGTCTTGCTACTTTGATAATATTCCTATTTTATCTACTAATTTTATATTAATTTTGCTCATATGCTTTAATTTTTAATTAATTAATTTGTTTGTTTGGTATAAGGTCTCATAATTGGCACTGGGCATGCCGTGCCAGGGATCAAGCCTGGGCCTTTATGCTTACCAGGCAGGCACTTAGACCACTGAGCTATCTCCCCAGCCCATATGTTTTTATATCTAAAACCTAAATATTTCTTAGTTTAATATTGCCTAAATATTTTGAATTATTTTGCGTTGATTTTATTCCGTTTAATTCCTTTTCATCCATTTTAATTATATCCATACATTAATATATATATATATATATATATGCATACACAGGTACATAACCATACATACAGCCAGGTATCTCTTAATGATGAAGATACATAATAAGAAATGCAGTGTCAGCAATTTCACTGTATAGACATGACTGAGGTTACTTACAAGAACAAAGTCATCCCTGATGTCACCAGATCAAGTAGACTTATGCAACCACTATTATATATGTAGTGCATGGCTTGTACAGGTGTCCTTATGTGGTTCATAAGCATATATGTTCACATATGTATATGTATGTATGTGTGTCTACATGTGTGTGCTACATAGATGTTCCTCAGTTTAAATGGACTTATGGGTAAATCCATTGTAAATGAAAGCATCATGAGTCTCCACTATGTTTACTGCACCTCACCAACTGAGCATGATAACTCAGCAAAACAGGGCTCTAGAGAGGATCAGTCTGTGACTGTCATGATGCATGGCTGATTGGGAGCTGGGGCTCACAGCTGTTGCTCAGCACTAGGTGAGCAGCCTCGTTCATAATGCTAACTTAGAAAGTCCCAAAGTTCAAAACTGGAAGTTTCTAATAAGTTCATATTGCTTTTGTATCATTGTAAAATCAAACTACCATTGTACACAGAATGACTTGTATAACATAAATAATTGTGTGTGTGTGTGTGTGTGTGTGTGTGTGTGTGTGTGTGTTTATATATCTTTGCATGAATAGCATAGTTTCTGATAATTCCCTTATCTGGAGTTGAAGTCTAAGTCTGTGTTTGTTTCATTTTTGTGGGACTGGGGATTAAACCCAACACTACCCTGGGCTACATTCCTAGCCATTTATTTTATTTTATTTTATTTTTGTTTTATTTTATTTAAATTTAGAAATAAGAACTTAGCAAGTCTCCAGGTTTTCCAGGCTGGGTTGAACTTACAGTCCTCCTGCCTTAACCTCCCTAAGTGCTGTGATTAGAAGAATATAAATCTGCTTTTTATACTTTCCATTGACTATTAGTCATTGTGATTGTATGCTTACAAGTTTGAGGTTCTGACAGATCTAATACATAAAAAGACTTGCAGAGAGAATCCCAGTGTCCTTCAAAAAGGGTCCTTGATGAACAGGAGCTGCTTGAGCTCCTCTCCAAGGTTCCTGGCTCACTTGTGGCTCCCAGATTCAGTGTCTTTTTTTTCTTACAGGACTAACTGAGTTACTGGAGCTAAGCTGAGAGGCATATATGCTGTCTGGATAATGCCACCTTGAGTGTAATTATCACTTAAGTTTCATACAAGATCATGTGTGTTCAGGGTGCTATGACTGTAGACTAACACTTAAGTTTCAATGCATTACATTTGCCTTTTTCTTTCTTTTTTTAAAAGATAAAATCTTTAAACTTTATTTATATTATGTTATGGCCATCTCAGCCTGCCTTGGAGGTGGGGCTGGCACAGCATGTGGGGCCAAGGATTGAACCACCGTCCTTGTGGTTGCCTAAGCTTGCCTAAATGAGTGCTTTAGACTGCTGAGCTATCTTGCCTTCCCCTACCTTTGCTTTTGATTCTGATTGCTTATTGTCTTTAGACTTTCTTTCCTTCTCTCTCTCTCTCTCTCTCTCTCTCTCTGTTTGCCTTAATATATATCTATATCTATCTATCTATCTATACTACAAGGGACATGCTTTTACATCTAGATACATATTTTTTACTTTCAATTGTATATCTAACGTAACAAAAATTGTGCTTTATTAAATGTATAATTGCAGGGCTGGCGAGATAGCTAAGCAGACTAAAGCTCCTGCTTAGGCAAGCTTATGCTATGCAAGGACTACAGTTTGATCCCTCCTGGGATCAAAATGCTGTCCCCAAGGTGGCTGAGCCAACCAGAGTCCAAGCATGGTGTTGCATGCCTGTAATCCCAGTGCTGGGGAGGCTAAAAACAGGAGGATCATGCTGAAGCCCAGCAACAACCAAATATCATATATATATATATATATATATATATATGGCTGGCGAGATAGTTCAGGGGTCTTCTGCTTAAGTAAGCTTAGGTAAATGCAGGAAACCTGGTACCGCATACCATGCCAGCCCTGCCCCCAGTGTGGGCTGAGGCAGTCACACACACAAAATAAATAAATAAATAAATAAATAAATAAATAAATAAAACAGAATCGCTGCTCAGCCTTCTTAAAAAAAAAAAAAAAAAAAAAGTACAGTTGTGCGGAGTTGCAATATCTTGTCTGGAAAAATACTGGAAACCACTTTCCCCTGGATTTCCCCAAACTTCATGATATGCATGATTCCTATGGTTATGGACTCACCATCAGGGCAAGTGTCCAGTAAGTGCTTTTCCTCCAGAATCTCATGTCCTTAGTTCCAAAGAAAGGCTCCTGTGTCACTGCTTTGGGTGTTGTTTTCATCAATCCTCCGTGCACACAACTGGGATCCATTTGGCATGATTCCTCTTGGCCTTTACGTCTTTTCTCTTCATTGCTCCCCCACACTACCATTCTCTTTTTGCTTATTTATCTGTTTGATTGAGCTTTTTGGAAGATCTTGTTAGTTTAAAATTTTGAACCCTTCAATTTGACTTTTGTATTTCTAAATTTTTTTTAAACACTTATTTATTTATGTTATGCTATGGTCAGCTTAGCCTGCCTTGGGGTGGGGCTGGCACAGCATGTGGTGCCGGGAATGAACCAGCAGTCCCTGTGGTTGCCTAAGCTTGCCTAAGCAGGTGATTTAGACCACTGAGCTATCTCACAGGCTCCTGTATTTCTAAACTTCTAAACCCTAAGAACTCTGTTTTGTACTGATATCTTAATAGTTATTTCATTAATTTGTAGCTTCTTATTGCCATCCCTCTGAAGATATTGTATATTATGTTCGCTTTTAAGTTTTCTATGATTTATGAATTCTCCCTTTCTCCAAATTTCCCTGTCATAATCGTTAGCTTTGTCATCTTGGCTTGTGTATATCAGTCTCTTCTCTATTGCTTAGGATCCTTTTCTGTCTCTGTTTATGAGTCAAGGACTAGGAGATGGATTAGGAACTACAGCATTATCCCACTGACTGATGGTTTCAGGCTATGATAGCACTTATCAAGACCATTTTGCTGGGTGGTTCTCAAATAAAATCAGTTTTCTTCTTCATTTACGAGGGAGACCACTTTTCCAAAAAACAGTCCTGTATATTTTGTATAAAGCTTTCAGGACGGTATTCTAAGATTTTGCTTTAAAAAAAGATTTGCTCTCATTCAGCAGAAAGAACTTTCAGAAACAAAGCCCCGCCTCTAGTTTCACATGCAGGAACTAGTGAATGGGGTCCAGAGATCTGACCTTTGTCTTTGCGGTGGCAGGACAGTGCTGTCGTGTCTCTCTTGGCTGGGAAGTGGATGTGGATGCAACTTTGTCTGCCATGAGGGAAGTGTTCTGTGCTGCTGTCTTGGTTATTTTATCGTCCCTGGAGCAAAGTGCTGGACACACACAAATCAAATTATATTAGCCCACAATTTGTAGAGGTTTCAATGGGTCTTCAACTAGAGCCAAGGCAGGGCAGTGTGACAGAGGCTCATGACTGAGGAGAAAGAGATTTGGTGTGGTAGCAGGCAGCAGAAGGAGGGAACAAGGGGAAAAGGAGGGAAACAGACCCCTCCAGGCCACCTCCCAGTGACCCGGCTCCTTTAACCAGGCTGCCGCTCTCAGCATCACATTTGGCTCTAAGTTCATCAGTAGGTTGATCATGTCCCTAAGAGCCAGGCACCTCTTCAAACACACAGTGGCCCCTGACGTGTGTGCGTGAGGCTGTGGGTGGATACCTAGATATAAGCCCTAACATCTTGCAATAAAGCAACCATTAGTGTTTGAAATGGGACTAGCGAAGCTGAGCATTGGAGTTTTCAATTTTACTAAGCTTGAATTAATTCAAGGTTAGGTGGAACTAGTGGCAGCCATAGAGGACAGCACAGATCCATAGCCCATACTTTTTAGAACATTTTAAATAATGCTTACTCTGCCGCCAGCCTTTAGAGATAGAAAGCACCTCCCATGCCTGAGCTCTCTCTGCACCGAGGATCATTCCCTCTGACAGTTCTCTCTAGGCCTTTGTCTTCACCTTCAACCTCCCTCAGCAGGACAGAGGAGCCTAAGGCCCTGGCAGGTCAGCACTGACTCAGTGACTGTGCTCCACAGAGTGTGCACTTGCAGTGTTTGTTAGCATCTTGTTTTTCAATTTCATCATTGCTTGTATTCTTTCCTCACATAACCTTGGAATCCTTTCTTTCTTTCTTTTTTTCTGTATAGTACTGGAGATTTGCCCCAGGGGCCTTCGCAGTGAGTTATAGCCCAGCAATTTTTTTTTCTTTATTTTGAGACAAAAGCTCACTAACTTGCTAAACTTTCCAGCATGGCAGAAATTTTGGATTCCCTCTCTTTTCCCCAGAATATTGTATTCCTTTTATGGTATAGTAATGTTGGCACAGTTTTTCATGAAAAGCCAATGGGAAAATAGATGGTTGCTGTTGTTCAATTGCCTTTTTTATCCTTTTAGTCCTGGGGATTAAATCCAGGCCCTTCGTACTGAGTTACATCATCGGACTTTTCATTTTTCCTTTTTGAGACAGGTTCTCACTAAATTGCTAATTTTCCCAGGCTGGGCTCAAATTTGTGATATTCCTGCTCCAGCCTCCCAGAGCCCTAGCATGACAGGTGTGTGCTGCCTTACTCAGCGGATTTTGTTCTTTTGATTCAATTACTCCTTCAAGAGCAAATTGGTGTAGTAGCAGGCAGCAGCAAGAGGCATCCAGGAAAAAAGGAGGGAAATAGACCTTTCCAGACCACACCCTCAGCGACCCATACCGCCAGTGTCTACAAGATATGTGTTCGTGAAAATTGTTGTAGAGCTGCAACGTCTGCTAAGCCACACTCATCACACTCCATTATTAGTTGTTATTTTAATCATTTTCAAACTTCTGTGTTATCTAGTGGGGAGGTGTAACCACAACTGTTTGGGGGGTAGAGTGGAAGAATGAATAGAGAATACTGGAGTGAAGGTTGTGTATATGCCTGAGTATGCGCTGGGTCCTTATATAGACTGTATTTCTTCCTGTTAGCCAATTTCAAAAAAGTTTGAAGGCCAATAGTCTGGTTAACTTCCTGAAAATTCATATTTGTACCAACAGTATCTCTGGCCTATATGTTTCTACCAACTGGACATTAGGAGATGAAAGGTTGCAAATGCAAATAAGAATCATTCAAACCTTCGTGGCTAAAGAGGATTTTCCAGAATAGTTCTCAAACTTTTTTCCATATCAGTCATTCTTTGTTATGACCAAATTCTTTTCCCAAACAAAAAATGAAAATGTGTGGAATAAGTGAGCATGACCTAAAATTTTAAGTGATTGGCTTATGCCAGTGAAGCTTAGTTTATTTTTTCTGAATAAGAAATCAATACATAACTAAACCCTTGAAGAGTAGGAAATAGGAAGTAGTGAAAAATTTTCCTCATCATGCCAATCCTCTTGCAATAAGGAGTCCCCGTATTCCAAGGGAGAAGCTCATTGTAGGGCAAGACATGTAGCTCAGCAGTAGCTCAATCTTCCGCACCATTAAACCATAAAAAATGAAAAAAAAAAAAAACTAGTTTTGACAGCTTTGTGAGTATGCGTTTTAACACACATATGCGTTATAACATATACTGTACATTATCGTAATATGTTAACAAAACATGTGTATTTTACTTACATTTACATAGTTGAGGCTGTGTAGCAGCACCGAGCACTTCTTGACTTTTAAAAAAGGCTGTATAATATTCTCTTGTGAGGGCAAACCATGAGTGAGTGTCCCCTATTGGCTAATAATTGGGTTATGTTAAATTTCTTTTTTTTTGCCCTCACTCTAAAGTTCTATAAGGTGTAACAGTGAATTCTTCTCTTGGAGTAGGGAGTAAGATCTTACCTGAGGGTAGGATGGAGCCAGCAGGCCCTGAGTTGCATAAGTCAGTTCCCTGTTGAAGCCACTCTTCCCTCAACTGTAAATGGAGGAAAGAAAAGGACAAAGTAGAAAGTTTTAAGTCTTTGCACCAAGTCCATGCTAATCTTTGCAATATTCTGATTTTAGGGTACACCCTGTGAAGTAAGCAGTAAATAATTTTTGTGAACATCATTTTGTAGCATGTGCAGGTGTATTTGATAAATTGCTAAACTAAGAATTATTAGGCAAAATGAAAAATTTAACTAAAATAGATATTGGCATCTTATATTGCCCTCTGTGGGAGCTGTACCAATTTCAATTGCACTATCAGTGTTTGAGAGTTCTTATTTTCTTCCCCTCCTCAGCAGATGAATGACATACGAATCTTTATGAACTTTGCCAAACTGAAGGGTGAAAAAAAACATATATCTGTAAACTTGACTTGAAATTTTCATATTATAAGTGAGCTATCATATCATAAATTTAAGTAATTTATATTTCATTTTGATTGAGCTGCTTATTAATACCCTTTGTCCACTTTCTTTCACATTGCTAATAATTTGTAGGAGCTTTTGATGTTTCAGAGAAATGAACCTTTTATGATCTGACTTACAAAATTTTTTTCCAGATTGTCATTTATCTTTGATTTTATTGTGGTAGGTTTTGCCAAGCAGAAAATTTCTGTTTTACATATCAAGCTTGTCAATATTTATTTGACAAATTTAAGATTTTGGGAATGGCACAAAAGTTTTTGTAAGATAATAAAACAATACATGTTCCTCACTTTGTTACCCTTTTATGTACCTAAGATATATATCTAACAATCTTTCTCAATTTTTAGATGTAAAAATTATTATAAAGTATATGAAACAAAAGTTAAATTACTTAGAGAAATTAGCAAGCATATAATGTTGGGCAGAAATTCTTAATACCTTTCTCTCAACAATTGATAGATCAGACATCTGAAAAAATTATTAAAATGGATAAATTCCTTGAAAGGCTAATGAAGAGGAAAATGAAGAAGCCATAATAATCTACGTAAGAAAAAATTTAAACACTTGTAAGTAATATTCTGTGGCAACTAAAGAAATAATACAAAGATACTGTCTATAAATTTGCCAATGAACAACACATTCAATAATCTGAACTTACTAAAATAATCACTGAAAGAAATTAAGAATATGGATGGGCCTACTTACTGCTATTTAACATATGGGATTGGACCAAAATCAAATCAAAACACTAGGAATGGCAGCACATGCCTGTAATCCCAGCACTTGGGAGACCAAGGCAGTAATATTGTAATTTTAAGGCTAGCCAGGGGAACACAGGGAGTTCAAGAACAAACTGGTCTGTATACCATGACCCTATTTCAGTCCTTCTCCTGAAAACTTCTGATGTGTAATTAAATCTTTTTTCATAGATGCTCTAAGGAAGATTACCTCACTGATGAGGCTCTAGCGTTCTATCTGAACAAAGAGCAGTCTTACAAATACTCTCCCACAGAATTAGAAAAAAGAATAAACACTTTACAACCACATGCTCTTGATATCAGTGGAGAATCTGATAACTGAGGCATAATTAAATGAAAAATAAGTCTCTCTCTTATGAACATAGATGTAGAAACCTTGAAATGTATGTCCATTAAGTGAAATAGTATAATTCATAAATAACATACATTACAACTGAGTTGAACTTATTTCATTAATACAAGGTTCATGTAACAATAAAATATAAATGTAATTTAACATTTTAGTAAAGGAGAAATATAATGGTTCATTTCAATAGGTGTGGTAAAAGCATGCAATAAAATCTAATATCCATTCATAATACAAGCTTTTAATCAACCATGAACAAAAGAAAATGTTCTTAATCTGGCAAAGATGACCTAGAAATTGCCTGCCATAGACATAATTCTTGATTTCATACTGAAAACTTTTCCTTTGAATTTGAAGCAAGTATGTCTACTCTTCAGATATATTCTACCTTTCACTGAAAGCTCTATTCAGTAGCAGGGGTATTGAAAACAAAAACAATAATATTGAAAGTATAGAAATAAAATCATTACTTAGGCATTTTATATATTTATACATTGTAAAGAATTTGCATATAATGTTTTAAAATTGATAGGTATTAATCTACACTCCTACCCAGAGAGTTTCATACTTCCCATCTATACTCACTGTCCTAGGCATTTGATCTTTTCAATAATGAAAATTCTGGAAGTGATGCAGTTTTAAATTGCTATGCCTAATGATTAATAAGACTTAGCACATTTTCTCACATGTGCTGGTCAGTTGTCCTGTTACTGAGACAAAGTTTCTAATATTCATGACTTAAAGGAGAAGTTCTTGTTGGCCTATGATTTCAGAGGGTGCAGTCAAGGGTCATCTGGCTTCAGTTAAAAATAGCATGAGAGAATACAACAATATGCATTGTATTAATTATTGTGGCTGTCCTACTAACTTGTTTTGAAACTGTCTCATTATTAGGTCTTTCTCATTAAAATTAATAAAAAAAAATAGCATGATAGAAAGGCCTGTTTGAAGAAAGTGGCTCAACCTGTGGCAACCAAGCAGCAAAGAAAGAAAGAATAGCCAAAGAGAGAAACACACCCTCCAAAGACACTGCCAGTGACACCTCCTTCAAGGAGCCCCCACCTCTGGGCAGCATGTTCCATGATGAGCTCATCTGTGGAGAAATTCAAGGGTAAGCATAGTGGCTTTGTGATCTGATCACCTTCTGCAACTCCACTGGTCAGCATAGGAGACATACACAGGACACACTAGATCTCAAATGTAACAATATACTTAGTAAACATTTGGATATCTATTTAATGACATGCCTATTTACATTTCCAGAGAGATTTTTGAAAGTTCCTAGTTTTAGGAGAAGTTGCTCCTAAATCATCTTCTAGTAGTTGCAGAGTTCTCATACTTAGATGGTATTACTCACTTAGGGCTTATGTACTTTTCTAGATATATATTGTTTAATACTAGAAAGGTACATTATATATATATTTGCAATTATATTTATATTTGCAATTGGAATAAACATTTGTTGGATAATTATACTTGCTATGTACAGTAGCAGCATATACTGATATGTTGTCTATTTTCTTTCTCTCTCTGTATTTAGGACAGGTTCTATGGGATCTTACTATGTAGATCAGACTCATAGTGATTCTCCTGTTTTCAGCCCCCAAGTGCTGAGATTACAGGTGTGCACCATCACCCCCAGTCTCCATCACCATCCCAGTGTGCTTGGGGGCAAGGCAGGCATGGCATACACCAGGGATCTAATCCTAGCTTCCACGCTCTGCCTAAGGAGACACTTTATTCCACTGAGCTATCAGGCCAGCCCTTGATATGTTTTCTATTCATTTGGTTTTCTTCGATTCTATTGTATTCCAACTTTTTTAGGTGCCAGCCATAAACCAATACACTGACTAAATGATTCAGTTTGAAAAAATACTAATACAGACAATCAAAAATCTCTTGGGACTTCTGCCTACTAACTGGAAATTCTAAGTAGGGATCAGAAGCAACTAACCCCCTCTAGAAGAATTTCTCTGTGTCAATACTACTGATATACTGGCTTGGGTAATTCGCTTTTGTGGAAGGATTTCCTATATATTATAGGACCCTTTAAGTTGTCTGTGCCCTCTACCTATTTCATGCTGTAATACCCTCCTGACCCCTCTCATTCTACCAGTTAGGAGATGAAATTAACTCCATTGAGAATAACTGTTTCAGAAGACTTTAAATTTTCTGAAGTAGGTCATTATTCATGAAGAATCTTTCAATTTGCATGCCCCAAATCAGTCTGAATAATGTGATTCTTCAACACTTTGAAATTCAGGTGACCATAGCCATTTGGCATTTCAACAGAGGTACCTTGTGATTCTGATTTAGATGTTTCTGCAGACCACATTTTGGGAAACCTTCCCCCAAAACAGTTGTAGTCTTAAATGGGAACCTCCTTGGGGCCAATAAGATGCTTCACATATATTTGGCTTCAGGGAACAGTCAATGAATTGAGAAGATAATAAATATTTTCCAGGTGAGAAATCACATGAAACATCCAACAGTGCTTGATGGAGTGAATCTAGTACGATCACTAGTGAAATCATAGCAGTAATGTCTTCTCTTTTAGTCACTGTTCTGGGCCATGGTTCTAGCTGGGAGGGGAGGCCAGGGTGCTTGTAGAAACTGAGCTTGACCTTTACGAGTCTCAGGTTATTCTGAAGCTCACATTTAAGAATGAAGCAGAATCTCCAATAATGATACTGCTCTCTCTTTATTACTTCATGCATGATAGAGAAGCTGAAATGCCTCCCCATACTTGAGGGTTTTTTTCCTTCCCAGTTAATTGTTCTTCCTAAATTGAATGATCTATTTTTGGAACTAAAAGCAATGCAGTGTGGAGAAAGGAACTGACAAAAGCCGAGGCAGAGAAGGAGGTAGACAAAAAATTCAAGAAGGAGAAGAGGAGCCTAGGTGTACCTATGTTCCTCAGAACAAATATAGAAATTGAAAACCAAGGGCATTATGTGTCTTCCTGGAAACAGGTGGACAAGGCACTAGGGCAGGAGATTTTGCTCACAGAACAATGGGTAGATAAAATGAAAAACATATACAATTCTAGAAACAGTTGTGCCCTGGAAGCTTAGGTTCTACAATCCAGTAGTCTTTGATTTAGAATTTTGTTAACAGCCCATGTTCATGTCACTGAATTAGAAGGTAAGGAGAAATCTATATCTTTTAATCTATTGCTTAGTGTAAATTTATTCAAAAAGAATGAAGGCTTTAGTTTTGAAAAGAGGGGCTGTCTCATGTAGGTATTTCTGGCATTCTTTAGCAGGACTTCCCAGCTGTATGCATTTTTTCTGAAACTCAGAGTTATAGCTATGCCCATCTTAGCCAGATTCATTAGTTGTTCCCCAAAATATAAATGAGTAAACAAATATTCACCAAGTGCTAGTGTGGCTATGCGCTCCCTACACTTTGCTGCTTCTGTAAAGTGTTTATTTGTTAACTCTAGTGAGCGCCTCTGATCCTCCTTCAGATTTAACATCATGCTCCCAGCTTTGGAGCAGGCCTTCACTAGCCATTTCTGTTGCTCCTGTTCTCTAGGTATTTCAACTGCAGTCACATTTCAGAAAGACTCTCTTATGTGCTTTTAAGTGCTTTAGCAAGATTACAAAGCAGAACACACATCATTTTCTTCAAAACATAGGAATGTTTCAACCTACAAAGAAGACTCTACCAAAGACAGCCAGCTTCACTTTAAGACGCCTGCGAAAGCAGAGACCTTTGAAACTCCTGAAGGCTTGTGCTGTTGTTCTTAGCCATCATTAGATATTTCTACAATACAGGTAGTTCACTTTTGAAGGGATTCAACCAAGGAAATGAAAAGGCTTCAGGGATTGCACACACTTGCCTTCCACTGCCCTGAAGTGTCTCTCCTTGACTTCTGTGGCAGCCCTGCCTCATGTGGCTCTGACATTTGAGCCTTGTGCCAAATGTCACAAAGCTTGTGTCAAATGGACAGCAGGCCCCTGTTTTTCTGTGTACTTGAGCATTTGGTCCCATGCACTTTGAAAGTACACTGGAGATGGTGGGTAGGCATTAGGATATAGAGAAAGAGAAAGGGGAGATTCTGGGAGTTATAGCATTCAGTTTAATAAGCTATGCAGATCCCTAGCAGAAATGCTGTTAAGACTAGAAGATCATTACTATGTCAATAATTACACTGAGGGCATTATGTCTTTCTGGAAATAGCTGGGCAAGGCACTAGGGTAGGCGATTTTGCTCACAAAACAATGGACAGATGAAGTGAAAAGCATGTAAAATTCTAGAAACAGTTGTGCCCTGTTGTCTAATTGCTCTGGTTAGACACATGCTTTTTTGAGGGGAGGGGATCCTTATAGCTTCTATCAAACTTAACTTTAGAAACAAAGCTACAGTCTGCTAATGTTCTTATAAAGAATGTGGATGTTAGCTACTGTTATGGTTTATATCAAATTCCCCCCCGCCCAAAGCCTCACACACTCATGGGGTTGCTCCTAGACTTTGTAATTTAGGATTCAAAGAGGGTGAGTTCTGCTCGGATCATGGGCATGAATGCTATACCTAGCCAGGGGCAGATAGCCTGAATGCAACTTAAGTAAGGGAGACAGACTTGCTCTTTGTTGCCATTGTTGCTGTTACTTCTCTCTATTGCTTTTGCTCTTTGCTGTTTTCTGTTGCTGTGAACTGCTGCCCTGTTCCATGTGCCTCTATGCCTTGGAGCCAGCTGAGTATGGCCTGAAACTGTGAGCTAAATAAATCTTTCCTTCCTTAATCTTGGGTGCTAGGTATTTTGTCCCAGCAATGAGAGAAAATTAACAGAGACAGCTAGGTACGGTGGGCCATGCTTGGAGTCTCAGCACTCAGACTGGATAAGACAGGAGAATCACAAGTTCAAGTAGTCCTTGGGGAAACTTCTGTCATGATGTATCTACCATGGGTAGAGCTGACTGCATTCTCCCAAACCTTGAGCCAAGATACACTGCTGCGTCTTAAATTGTGTGTGTTAGTGATTAATACAATGAAGGCTGTCAGAGGTTTGGTACTAAGGTGTTGGAGGTGAGGTTTTATGGTCTGTTGCGGTTATAAAATAGAACAAGTTTGTAGAATTGGTTGAAGGCATTCTATTTTGAGATTGTTTTCTAATGAGTCCTGTAGGAATAAGAAATAGCACCCATCATTGTATAGATATAGATCAGTTAGTATAACATTATAATTTCTGTTACATTTTGTGAGTTGCTTTTCATCATGGGAGTGATGTTTTTGTCACTGAGGTTGTCGAATCAGCACTAAATGAGTGATCAACTGTCTCTTGTTCTGTTCCACATATGGTTCTGGTTCCTATAGCTCTAGGTTTGTGCTGCTTTTATTGTAGATGTAGGAAATATCTGTACTATATGATGGGTCTACACCCACACAGCAGTGTACTTGATCGTCAAGGTAAATTAACAGTGAGGAGCTGCTCCTAAACTGCGTTCTGTTCCCTCTCCTCTGGTTAACCGGAAGCTTCCTTTTTCTTTGATTTTCACTAGCACCAACTCTCTCCCAGTGACTGCCTATTGCATCACTGTGCTGCCCATGTAAACTCTGCCCTTAGCCCAATCCCATAAAAGCTTAAACTTCTGTCTCATCTAGAGGGTCGCTTTCTTTTCTTTCATCCTTCCTCCTGTGCCTGGCAGTAAAAAAAAAAATTCTTTGTTTTTACCCATTTCTCTTTAGCTACAAGAAAGTAACCTTACACTGTAACCTTTCCAGTGGCCTATATTTATTTCAAATTTTGGCCTAAAGAGTTTGCTAGATTATTCTACGCATGATCAGAAGATCAAAATGTGGCCTGTCTGCCTTCCTTCTTTCCTTCCTTCCTTCCTTCCTTCCTTCCTTCCTTCCTTCCTTCCTTCCTTCTTTCCTTCCTGTCTTTATTGAAGATGTATCTATGCACTCAATATATATTAAGCAACCTTATATGTGTAAATCACTCTGCTGCTACTAAAGACACTGTTTTGAATAAAATAGGTCCAGTTTTTGCCCTCATGGGTACACTCTTTTTTTTAAAATTTCAAAATATTTATTTGTTTATTTAAAATTTAACAATGGTTGTATTACATATTTTCATCATCGGATCAGTTTAGATTAATAGATATAGGTGTATAAGATTGATCAAACAATTAAACATTAACACTTTCAATAAACATTACTTTTTTTTTTTAACATTTGACACACTGCATATTGTCCTCCCAATAGTTATACAGAGCACAGGGTGTGGGCATGACACACCTTCCAGTTGATATTGGTAAGGAAAGAAAAAAATTTAGAGTTCTTATATTAGGGAGACTATACGATATTTGCACATGTAGGTCTGGTTTATTTCACTAATGAGCATATGTTCAATATACATCCATTTATATATGAAGTTTTCCAGCTTATCATTCTTTATACCTGAGTAATATTCCATTGTACAAAAATACCACATTTTCTTCAACTATTCTTCAAATGATGGGCATTTTGGTTGTTTCCAAGATTTGGCTATTACAAATTGAGCTGCTATAAACATAGGTGTGCAGATATCGTTATGGTACGATGTCTTCAGTTCTTCTGGGAAAATTCCCAGTAGGGGGATAGCTGGATTGAATGGGATTTCCAGTTCTAGTTTTGTAAGGGTCCTCCACACTGCTTTCCATAATGGTTGCACCAATCTGCATTCCCACCAGCAGTGGAGAAGGGTTCCTTTCTCCCCACAGCCTCTCCAGCATTTGTTGCTGGTTGATTTCTTTATGATAGCCATCCTTACTGGGGTGAGGTGGTATCTAAGTGTTGTTTTGATTTGCATTTCAAGAACCTCATGGATACATTCTAAAGGGAGGGGTATATATATTAAACAAATAATCCTATGAGGTTTTGGTAGTGAAAAAAGTATAGAAGAGATATGGGTTGCTCCATAAATATAAAGGTAAGATATTTGATCTACTGAGAAGGCTCAAGGAAGGTTCCTTGAAGACATAAGGCTGCATTTATTTCTGTTTTTGTTTTGCAATCTTGGGGATTGAGTAAAGCCTTCACCCATGTACAATGTGTCCACTTGAGAAGTTTAGAAGTTAAAGTAGGCGACTCAGCAGGGAGCCAGGGTCTTCCCTTTGTAAACACCCTCATGCCATGTAAGAGGTGGGCCAGGAGTTAGCTCAAGGGCTCCGCCCTCCCCTGGGTGGTGGGGGAGGGTGGCCTGCTTACACCATAAGCAGGAAAAGAGGCTCGCTTTCCTTCCCTTTGCTCTTGCTACTTTCGCTGTCTTCTGCCATCTTGAAGTGTTGTCCCTGTGTGACGCTACCCTGCCTTGGAGCCAGCTGATTATAGACTGAAACCTCCACAAAGTGTGAGCTAAATCAGCCAATTTTCTTTAATTCTGAGTGTTAGGCTTTTTTTTTTTTTTTTTTTTTTTTTTTTTTTTTTTTTTTTTTTTTTTTTTTTTTTTTTTTTTTTTTTTTTTTTTTTTTTTTTTTTTTTTTTTTTTTTTTTTTTTTTTTTTTTTTTTTTTGTCTCAGCCAGGAGAGAAAAGCAGCTAAGACAACATGCTGGGCAATTCCTCTACCACTGAGCTTTGCTCTGTGCCTTTTAATTTTGCATTGGGAGACAGGGTCTTGCTAACTTACCTAGGCTAATCTCAAACATTTTATTTTGGCTCAAGCTCACTAGTAGTATGGATTACAAACATGTACCACTGGGCCCAGCCTGGAAGGACTAACAGGAGTTAATTAGATGACAGGCAAGGAGGAAAGATTCTGAGTAGCAGTAGTACCTGCTCGTGCCCTGAGGCTGGCAGCAAGAGACAAATAGAAGAAAGTAAGGGTTGCTGGAGTGCAGAGGGAAGAGATCAGGGACTTGAGATTTAGGGGAAAAAGGCAAACGCAGGCCACATAGGGGCTTACGGTCATGGTAAGGGAGTTTGTTTTTGTTCCTGACAAATAGAGAGAATACATAAATGAGGGTGATATGATCAAAACTGAGGCTTTGGTTTTGCTGTTTTGTTTTGTATGTGCTCAGGGCATTCAATATAGGACCTCTGCAGTAGGCTAATCATAGCCCTTTTTAATTTTTTTTTTTTTAACTTTGAGACAGTGTCTCCCAAAGTTGCTATGTTGTCCACACGGGACTCAAACTTGTTATCCTCCTTCCTCAGCCTCCTCAGTAGTTACATGTTTGAAAGCACTGACTTCCATGTGGAGAAAGCCCTGACAGTGAAGAAGAAGGAGTTTCAATATAGTAAACATCATTTTACAGCCTGCTTTGGTGGTATTAGGAGTCTCGTGATATAGCACAAGGAAGGTGGATAGAAACCGAAAGAACTGGGTTGGTGGTGAGAACAAAAATATTGAAATGGTAAGTGGCACTGGTATGAAAAGGAGAGTGGCTCCAGGGGTAAGCAGGAGCTGGACTTTGGCTGCCTACAGTGCTGGGTATGGTTCTCTGTGAAAGCACTGCGATGGGAGAAAAAGAGACACTGTATGTGCAGCTGTAAGGCATTAGATTGGCACAGCTCTAGCGGAAATGCTTTGGATGTCATTAACAGCAGTCCTGCAAGTAAAGAAAACAAAACAGTAGAGAATTGAATTGGGAGGGATTTGCCAGTTCCCATGGTGTAAATACTCCACGTGTGAAGGGTGCAGGCCGTGAGCTCTTGTGCAACAACATGCTGTACCTACTGACCTGGCGACAGGTAAGAGGAGATTTCATAGAACCGTTTGGTTATAGGATGGGTACAGAAGTATTGGAAGTAATGGAGTGGGCCAGATGGCCTCTTTTTTTCCCCCCCCCGCAGGGTGCCATTCTTACTATGCAGCTCAGAATCCTAGTGACCTTTCTATTTTTAGCCTCCCAAGCAGCTGGGATTACAGGCATGTGCCACCTTGTCTGGACTCCATCACTGGCTTAACATGCCTGGGGGGCAGGGTCGGCTTGGCATGTAGCACCCGGTGGTTGAACCCTAGTCCCTGCACTTGCCTAAACAGTGCTTAGTCTGATCAGCTATCTCTCCGGCCCTCCAGGCAAGGGTTTGACACTGATGGATAATTGATCACCACATGGATAAAGCTTCTGTGATAAGTGGAGTAAGTAGAAGAGGTTACTATAGACTGAGGCCTCAGAATTCATTAAGTAGAGACCGGAAAGGCAGAGTAGTTCTTACAGGTTGCAGTGTCCCTTCAACCATGCATGAAAGGAAAGTGAAAGAGTTTTGAGAAAGAGAATTCATTGTATAGAATTAAATGTCACTGACTGATCAGCAAGATAAAGACCGAGAAGTTTCCATAGCATTTAGTGACAGATATGGTCAGATACCTTAGTGAGAGCACCTCTGATAGAAGTGGCGAGCAGACTTGATGGTTTGAAAAACCAAGTTGAAAAAGATGGAGACAGCAAGTCTCAGAAAGTCTTTCAAGGTGAAGCAGTAACCTGGAACTATCAGCTTGTGGGTGAGGGCTGGAAAGTTGATTAATGCCATTTTGGTTTTGCCTTTGTTCTTAAATAAGAAATATCAGGCTGCTAAATGCTGATGTCAAGCAGAGCAGCATTACCATATGTGCAGAATTCACTCTTCTTTCAGAAGGTTGTTACTTCTGAGTCTCCTACAAGCAACATGCCTCCAGCGTTCCAATATCTCTACACATTTCCTGTCAGCTAAGGGCACAGTTATGACTCTTTCCTTGTGAGGCTTTCCTTGATACTCCACCATCCCCCAATGTCTCCTACTTCTTGATCCTAAATTGTAAGCGAAGAATAGAATTTACGTAGGTGTGCTGCAATAACACAGGAAGAAGTTAATAGTCTATGGCTATAGATATGTCCTTTTATTTTGAAATTTCTAATTAGGGAAAGGAAGAAGGAAAGAAAATGAGAAAGGGAGGAGAGAGAGAAGAGGGGGGAACAGAAGTGAGATGAAAAGAGGGGATGAGAGAAGGGAGGAGGGAAGGGCAGGGGAAGGAAGAAAAAGGAAGGGAGGGGAGGGCAGGGGAGGGGCAGGAAGGAGGAAGAGAAACACAGTTACTCCTTCATCCACACCCATCCCTTTTTGTGGGCTGCCTACTTTTCCTGGCCTCGGGCACTCTTAAAAGAATGGATTCTCGTTGGATGCAAGCTACCTTTAGATAGATGCCCTTGTGTGAAATTAAACAGTCCTTATCTGGTGACATCAAGAAGTAGAACTGCACGGATCATACTGAGCTGAGGAGCCTTTTGCCTTGTGGCTGAGAGGTAACACAGGATCAAGTGGAGCTGACCCCAGAGGATAAGGGGAAAATGGAACTCACAGATTGGTCCAAAAATCAGGATATAAGAATTTAGCAAATGGGAGACATAGCAGAGAAACAATCGCTGGATAAACAGGCAATTTCAAACTGAAAACCTGATTGTGCCAGGCCAAAATTCAGTTTCCTTTTTAGATCCTTTCCACCTATCTTTAGGTCAGTTCAGCTATCTAGAGAAAGTGAAATTAAGGCAGATACACATGAAATAACAGGTCAAAATCTCAGGCCTCCCTTCCTCTACTGGTTTGTGCTCCTCCTATCCTTGTGGCTTCCCTTCCTGGCCCCTCCCCCCTCCTGCAGTATAGCAGCTCCGTTTCAAGGACAGTGTCAGCTCCTGTCTTTTTCATTCTCTTCTCCCATGCTATACCTTTGTAGTCCCAGGGGATCCCCTGCCTCCTGCAGTATCCTCTGTCTGTGCCTTCTGCCTTGATCTCCACCCCAGACCTGGGACTCAGTCCATAACAACTTTTGGGGTCTTCTCTTTTTCAGTACTCTAACTTGCTGTTCAGAGCCCCTAAGTCTTAAGGTGTGGAAGTGTGCCCTCTATGGAGTGCAAGTGGAGAGCCTGTATATTGGAACCAGACCAACTCATCTTAGTTATTTACTTCCAGAAGCCTCAGTGTTCTCATCTGTGGCGTGAGAATGATAAGAGCACCTGCATCATGACATCATGGTGTGATAGCAGAGCGAGGCATTGGTGCACAGAGTTGGCGTATGGCTTGGTTTATTGCATGAACTTACTCAATAAAGCCTCATGCTATGGTCATTATTGTCATCTCTCTTTTTATGACTAAACTTACTCTTCCATAGATTCTCTTGATTATTTCTTCACCCTTTGAAAAGTTAAACATCAAAGTCAGAAATTTTAAGACTATTACCAATGGCTTTGTGAATTAATCAGCTAAACTCTTCAGAAATTGGATTTTACATTTTATTTTAAGTATATTAGGTTATATGAGATGAACTTTCAGGACTTTTTTTGGTGCCCAAAACAACACATGATTATATATATATATATATATATATATATATATATATATATATATGATTACAGGGGGCGGGGCCTGCACTGCACACTGGGGATTGAATCCCAGCCCTGCACTATCTGGCTGGCCTGATATTATCTTTCTTAAATTCTGAAATGCATAGTCATTGTCCATATCTTTCTTTGCTAGATCTTTGCTAGATCCATTTAGATTCTGTTCTGGTTTACTGAATCTCTACAGTCTTTCTGAAGTCCAGTTTTCCTCTCTCTCTTTGTATTCTCTGTAAGGTCTGGCTTCAGAGACCGCGGTTCAATCTCCGGCACCACATGCTGCACCAGCCCTGCCCTCATGGCAGGCTGAGCTGGCCATAAAAATGAGTCAGTAAACAAATGTTCTGAAACAAGAATAAAAATAATAAATAAAATAAAAAGTTATTTATTATTGAGACAAGCTCTTCCTAATTGTGCCCATTATGCTAGAACTTGTAGCATACATGTAGCCAAAGCAAGCACAGGGATAGTACTATTGACCTTCTTGCCTCAGGCTCCCATCAGCTCCACAGGTGGTTGTGGACCTCACCTTACTGGATCCAGCTCTACCATCTGTTACAGCTTCTTGTGTTACTGCCACCTGTATTATTACAGTGGCTGTCATCAGGTCTGAGCCAGTAAATTGACACCTTAGACATTGTCCAAATCTCTGACAGTTTTTCTTTTAATGAATTTTATACAACATTAGTTAAACTCTCAATGTTTGTATTCATTTTTTATTTTTATATTATGTGCCAAAGCAATTCTTCTTTCAAGGCTAATTCAAACAATACTCTCTTCTTTATATTTAGCTTTTGATCATCCAATCTTATGAAATTTGCTCTTCATGCTAATAAACACTGTGATTATATTATTTCTCTTAGATGATAAGCTTGTAACAATTCTGACTCATTTATCAGGATGGGCAGTGTCTACAGAAATTAAACCATGTGTGGGTTAATTTTCTATTTTTAGGAAGACCATTTTTCATGTAAAAAAGTTGAGTGAACCCAACAGTCTCTTCTTTTGAAGGCAGACAAAAGTTTGCCATTTGAGGTTCTAATGTTGCTTTCTGACACAGCCATTGTCTTAGTTGATTTAATTCACTGAATGAATTTGAATACATTTTACAGATGCATCTGTTGCTTTTTCATTAAGGCCAATAAACCCATAATCAATAAACTAAGGACTAACAATACATCTTCTTTAAATAACCTACTGATTCCGTGTAACAATATCACGTATATATCTGAGCTTAGTTTAGAGTCCCTTGTTTCACCCTTCACCAAGAGATTGGATTCCTAGAAGTAATTTAGATAGAGTCAGAATCCAATCAGCTTGGAAATTCTATAGACCATAACATAATTTTAGGAAATGGTTTGAGTTTCAGAGAACAGAAATTATTACTTTCTCAACTTAGTATGACAGGGAGGAAGAGAGGGAGGTAGGAGGGGGGAAAGAGACAGAAGACAGAGAAAGAGAGCAAGAATGAGAGTGAGACGGAGAGAGCATGAGGAAGAGATAGAGGAAAAGGAAGAAGAGGTAGGAAAAAGGGAGAGGAGGGGAGGAGGAAAGAAAACGACTGCCAGCTCTTACTCTTCCAAGTTCTAGAGAACAGCGTACCATGCCATCTTCGGTGAGCTTTAGTGATGATTCTTCAAAATGAGGAATACAGTTACTCTTTATTATGCTGTTGTCTGATACTATGATTTTTAATATTTTTGTGTCATTGTATTTACTTGCATAATTATGTGAGTCATGTCTTGAACTAGTAATGTACTTAGAAATGTATCTCAGAACACTGGGAATCAGATGACTTACGTTTATTATTATTGATCCATGTATGTGTATATAGAATAGACAGAGGTAAGTTATAATGTTAGGATGAAGGTAGTGGTGTTTTAGCAGTGTTAAATAACCTTACCTATAAATCATAGTGCTCTGTGAGTACGGTACAATATGAAGTATATTTGATGAGTAAGCCTCCTTCCCCGTGCATCTCCATGAGCCTCTGGATGCTGCACGTGGGGGGAAATGAGAACCCAGACCCACCTGGAAAGGCAGGAGATGCCTCAGCATCCTGGCCCCACACTCCAGCCTGTGCATCTCTCTCCTACGGCTTCCTACCTGTATTCTTCATAATAAGCTGTGGTCCTGTAAGCCACTCCAGCTGATCAAGTAGGACTGCAGCTGCAATCAGTGGGCTCTGGCCCTATCTCCAGGTAGATAGTTCATGATTAAAGTGAATTACAGGAGGCTCCATTGTCATCCACTGGAGAGTGTTGTGTGTGTGAGCTGAACAGAAGAAAACACTTCACATTTTTTTTTTTTTTCATATGATGCATCTCATTAGACTCAAGCTAGGTCTTGCAACAGTACACTTCTGAGTGAACTTTAAAGTGAATAAAACAAAAGCAAATAAATTAGTACGGTGTCAACAGTCATTTAGAAAAAGAACCTTAAGGAATCATGGATAGTACTTTTTATTTTTAAAATTCACAGAAATATCTACTCTGCCTATGGATAAAATGTGTTATTTTTGTTTCATTATTTAGTTTGTGTTACTAAGATTGGGCCCAGGGGCTTTGCAATGAACTATATCCCCAGCAGCCCCCGCCCCTTCCTTTGAGTCAGGGTCTCTAAGTCATGAAGTCACTAAGTTGCCCAGGCTGGGCTTGAATTTGTGACCCTGTTGCCGAAGCCTCCAGAGTGCTGTAATTCTAGGCATGCATCATCATGTGCACTTTAAATGGATTATGAATTTGCCATTTCCTCATTTACTTAAAAAAGACCTGTATTTCTTTCATAGGACTATTTTACTTTTTTAGTACCATAATTCTGAATTTCTCTTTCCTTGTGAAACTCAAATCACATTGAACCACTTCACTTTTTTTTTCTTTGTGTTCTGAATCTGACAGAATGTTGGCATAATATAATGATATTGGGTGCTCATGAAGAAAAGATTCTAAATAATCTTTTAATTAAATAAATTTCAAGAACAACCATTTAATTCCGTAATAAATTATGCTGTGCAAAGGATCTAACACCTGCGAGCAAGTTGAAGAGCAAGAAAGCTGGCAGTGTGGAGGATGAGGTCGCGGGTACTGGCAGAACTGTCACACGAGATGACAACGCAGCACGTTTCGGGGGATGGCCTCCAATGACAAACTTGGGCTTGAATGAACAACACTGAAGGGAAAGGTGTTATACAAAATAAGTTTGTACTTAACAGAATGTACAAAAGCTCACTTAATAAAAGTGGCAAAAGATTGGGAATTTTTCCCTTTTTTTTGAGGCCTATAGTGAATATTTAGAATGATAAGATTGTTATCTTTAATTTAAAAAAATACATGCCAAGCACTTAATCTTTCTTATCTTGTTTTACTCTCAAGATTTTCCTAAAAAATACCTAAGACATCTCTTTACACCCTCCAGTCCCTTGGGAGACCTGCTCTTTGATGCTCCCTCCAATTAATGCCACTTGACTACCTGTCCCCACCACAGATACTAAGGTTAATCTTGCTTCCACATAGAGAACCTTACTCCTCAGTCTTGCAGTGCAGTTCTTTCTATGAACTTAGGTCCAGTTTGTCAGACTCTGAGTTCTCTGTGTCTCCCATCCAAATCCTTCTCCCTCTTCCTCCAGGCATGGCTTAACTATGTCTAGATATATTCAGTAAGGCATGAATAAGAACCTGTGCACATCTCAGCCTAAGTATACTACAGGTATGCTAAAGATGATATTAAAAGCCCAGGTCATTCTTTTCCTCTACAGTTTTCCAGTCTATCCCTCATGGTTTCCTATAGAATTTGATTTTGTTTTTTGGATTCCTTAATCTCTGATGGAAATGTCATCTATCAAGCCCTTCAACATCACCTTTTCTTCATAACACCTACATGTCTCTAGAATCAATACATCTTATTAATTGAAACGTCTTATCTAAGCTCTTGGCAGGACGAGGCTGAAGAATAGGCACACCTTTGAGACCACATTGGGCTACAAAGTGAGTTCAAGGTGAGGGACTACCTGATGAGACTATATCTTTAAAAAAATCTTCAATATTCATTTAGAAGAGAATTAGGTGATATATATCTTCACAACGCACTCATAACATTGTTTTTGTTGTTGACTGTGAATGTATGTTGCACACTCTGCACTTGACTTCAGGCCATAATCCATCACCTCGCTTCTTTCCTCTGAATTCTGTGCCCTTAGACCACTGCTCCCCTTGCACGGAGCATGCTGGGGCCATACTACCCAGTTTTCTGGGCTTCCTTGAGTTCTGTTTTCTCTTAATCAGATAAAACTAATTTCTCACTTCTTTGCCTCCCTCATAGTAGGTTTCTTATACACTATTATGATATTCACAACTGGGTTATTTATGTGTGTTGTATCCCTATATAGAGGGGTGGCTCCTTGTGTTCAAGGACTATGTCTTATTAATTGAGACCACCTTACTCAGCCTGGTGAGCATTAATACATGAATAAGTGGTTAAATAACTTAAGGCAACGTTTTTGTCCTATTCCATAGGAAGACAACACTACAGTACCCCTTAAGCTCATTTTAATGCAAAAGGTATTAAAATACAAATGCAAAACACAACCATGGTACTGTTTTCACTCCCATTGATCAAATAAATACTTTGAGATAATTTTTCTTAATACTTTAAAGTACTAAATAATAACTTTTGTTAAAAAATGGGACAGAACTTATTTAATCAAATTGTTTCCGTTCTGCATCTCTAAAATCAAATATGATTTCTTTTATGGTCCTGTGGATGAGAGTTCCATGGTATGAAAGCAACAGGCATGGTGTATACCTCAGAGTTAATTCAGAGTAATGATGTTGGAAAGGAACTGAGGAGAGAAAGAGAGAAACAGCTAAATGCTGCTAGGAGATGACCCAGAAATCCAAACAGAAGATAAAAGGACTGGGAGATGCTGTACTAGTTAAGAGCAAAGATGGCATTGTTCTAGAAATGATTTGCTGGGGATTCTACTCTCAAAGAATGTTTCTGTGTTATGATTTCTAAAATTTGTTGTTCTTACGGAAATTTAGCTGCCCAAACTGGCGAATTGGTTGAGTCTGATCCAGCGGTTTGTGTGAAATATTTTATGAGGAGCTGGGTGGGGGTGCTAGGGAGCCAGGGTGCAGCAGCCCACCCCACTCACTGTGCTCTCTGTCCTCCACCAACGGACTCCTCCTTTACCTTTCTATACGAAAGTGTTTTTTTTTTGGTGGGGGGGGGCACAGGGTCTCACTACGCAGCTCAGATTCTTTATAGTGATCCTCCTGTTTTCAGCCTACCCAACACTGGGATTACAGATGTGTACCACCATGCCCTGTCTCAGTAACTGGCTCAGTATGCCCAGGGATGGGGCCCGCACAGCATACGGTTCTGGGGACTGAACCCCAATCCTTGTGCTTGCTGAAGCAGACATTTAGTCAGTTGAGCTATCTCATTGGACCTTATATGGAAGCTTTCGCAACTCAGCCTGTTTGAAAAATGTGTCCTATGCTTTTTGTTTTTTTTTAGAATTTATTTTATTTTATTTTACTTATTTTTTCTTGCTTCAGAACCTTTATTTGTTTATTCACTTATCTTTATGGCCGGCTCAGCCTGCCCCGAGGGCAGGGCTGGCGCAGCATGTGGTTCTGGGGATCGAACCGTGGTCCCTGAAGCCGCCCAAGCTTTCCCAAGCAGGGTCTTTAGACCACTGAGCCATTCCGCTGGGCCCCTGTCCTATGCTTTTAAAATAGCTTTTTAAAAAAATTCCTATTCCATTACTTATGTTTCCTTTTAGAGTTTTTTTCTTAGATAAGAATGTGTCCTGCAATATTCAAGTGGCTCACTGCAGACCACACAACATGCAGAGCATGAACAATAGTGAGTCGGTGGCTTGATTACCCTTTTTGTTGTTGTTACTATTGGTTCCAGCTTGGTCCAGGACATGGAAAACCAAGACTCCAGGGGAACTGGGAGAGTGAAGGTTCCAAAAGCTAAGAAATAAGTTAGGAAGTTGTGTTCTTCATACAAAATAGAAAAACAAGGTAGCAGTTTTTCCTCCACTTCTTAAATATATAAACATACATAACTCCTGTATGCTCAGCAATGCTTACCATATCTCAAATGGAGTAACAATTTATTATGGATTTGTGTGTACCAAATATAATTTGAAACTACAGTAAATGTTCACATTTAAAAAAATTATTGCAGTAAAAGTCACATTGTCAGTAATACTTCTCAAAATATTTTCTCTTATTTAAACACACTTATCCTAGTATTCTTGCCACTTTCAGAAACAGTTCTCACAGGCCTTTCTTGAATGTCTTCAGTGGTGCTATTGCGACACCCTTGACTTCCTGATATCATTCAAAATAGTTACTTTTTATGGTCTTTTCAATAGTGGTGAGGAGTCCAGTGATACAGTGCCAGATTTGGTGAGCGAAGTGTATGAGGAGGCACTGTAATGTTTGCAGAAGCCTGTCTTGGGGCTGGGGATTTGGCTCAGCAGTAGAATGCTTGCCTAATGAGCTGGAAGCCCTGGGTTTGGTCTTTGGCACCCAAAACAAATAATAAACCTCTCCTATAGATGCCTGTCTTGATGTTGAACTGCATTGGTAGCAACAAAACTTCACAGCTGCTGGTGATGTGGCCCTGGGTTCCATCCCTAGCACTAAAGCCAGACAGAGAGAGACAGCTAGAGAGAGAGAGAGAGAGAGAGAGAGAGAGAGAGAGAGAGAGAGAGAGAGAGAGTCTCATAAAACAAGACTTCCCAAACTGCCCCAGAAAGTAGTAAGGATGAAGGAGGTGTATTTTGAGGGGATTAACAACATTGTGTCTTACAGTGTAATATTTTCTTTTTCGGTTTAAACACTCATCATATATTTTTTCACATCATGTGTTATAAATATATTTACTATACAGTGATACATATAGCATATATTAATTTGATGGTAGGATTGATGTTAAATTTACAGAGTTGTGAAATGTGATTAAAGAATTCAGAGACAATTGTTTGTTTTCAAGGAAGACTCAATGATTGATTAGACACTAACTTTAGAATAGATTAATTTCCCTGAGGAAGAGTTCTTTACCTCAGCTCAATTATCTTATCAGAGCTAGAAATTAGGGTGTGGTCAATAGCAAAATAGCTATAAACAGTGGACTGGAAAAAGGTTGGAAGATCTTTAAGCTACTTGACTATGAAAAAACAAAAATTAGGAAATTGATTTTAGGTGAAAGAGCAATGCATTTAAAAGCCAAAGAAAGACATTATCGTGGTTGTCACTGACTGGGAGAGAAAGGCTACCATTTTGAATCAGAAGGACAAGTATACCCAACATTGACATGGGACTGAACAAAGAGGCATGGAAAGCTAATCTGATACCCAGGGATAATAAAAAAAAAAAAAAAAAAAAAAAAAAAAAAAAAAAAAAAAAAAAAAAAAAAGCAAAATTAGAATGTAGGGTTCAGGAAAAATAAAAATATTTTTAAAAGAAGATTTAACTCTATATTGGGAAAAATAACATGAGCAATACAAATACAACTCTGAAGAGACACAATTTATAGTGAACAAATTTCCAAAACTGTAAAGAAAGAATATTCTAAAGAGATAATATTAAAGTATCATTGAAGTATCAGAGTATAAGACTCACCAGAGTCTTATTGAAATTAATAGAAGAGAATACAGGGAGGATCAGAAATACATTGTGCTCAGGGGCCTGGCAGGATGGCTCAGTGGTCTAAAGCACCTGCTTTGGAAGCTTAGGCAGCTGCAGGGACCACAGTTTGATCCCCAGAACCACATGCTGTGCCAGCAGCCCTGCCCTGAGGGCAGGCTGAGCCAGCCATAAAAATAAATAAACAAAAAAGAGTTCTGAAACAAGAAAAAATAAAATAAAAAAGAAATACACTGTGCTCAAATAAAAGATATTACTGTAAAAGATCTGCTGCCACTAATCCCACTGAAAATACTGCCTCTCTTGTCAAAACACAAACATATGCAATCTTTCTTGTTACTTTCTGAAGCAATTGTGAAAGTCCTCCTTCATAATCGTCCTGACAGGTCTGATTAAAAAAAAAATGTAATGATACTCTGCTATCCAATGGAAAGAGAAGCTCATAAAAATATGATGTGTCCTTATCTACTTTTTTCACTTGGTCTGGGGACCACATGGCTTATGTCTTCTCCAAGATCAAAAATCTCTTGAAAAGTTAGCATTTTGAATGGATTCAAGACAACAAGGTAGCTGCTAGCAGAACAACAACAACAAAACAACAACAAAACAACTCATGAATGCAGACTTCCAGAACTGTTTCAGAAAGTAGCAAGAATGATGGATAAGTGTGTTGGGGGTGGGTGAAGGGAAGTCACACAAACACTGTCTATGGTTTTGTATCATGCTCCACATAGTAAGAGAAAGATATACTCAAAGCCATCCTAGGCAACTGACCAAGTAATAGAAGACGAGTAAATAATGTAGCCCTTAATATTGCAAGATTAAGTTTCTCTCTTGTTTTGGGGGGAATTAGAATGAGTTCATGCAGAATAAAGCAATTATCACACATGAGCTCAAGTTAAGTTTCCGGCCTCCCGATGGCATGCATGGCTTTGTGCCATGAAATCAGAATAGACAAGACTCAGGCGTGCCACTGGAATTCCAGCAAGTTGTGAACTATACATTTCAAAGCAAGATCACTCTTTTTTAACTTCAAGAATGAGTTCAGGAAAGTTTAGTTTTAGCATAACGGTGATTCTCAAATTAAGAAGACAAAATGGGAAATTACTAGTGTAAATGAAAGTTGTGTGTGTGTGTGTGTGTGTGTGTGTGTGTGTGTGTGTGTGTGTGTGCATGCCATGGTAAGACAAAATGGACTGGAGCATGGAAAGTAATTTAACCGTTTAAAGATGCAATTGTTTCATTAATATTTACTTATACCTGATTAATTATTCATGATGCCTAGCCTTCCCTGCTTGTCTAACAGGGTTGTATTCATGGCCATCTGCAAGAAGCTCAGCACAAGGAGGTCTCAATTAGCTATTCAGGCTGACAGAAGACTCTCAGCCAAGGAGTCTTTACCCTCCAATGGGCTAGGAGCAGAAGATGAGTTTGTTTGCTGGCAGAAGCAATAGGCAGACCGACTTGCCTTGGGCTGGAATCACAACACAGCATAGAGTACAGCAGAATGGGCCCCACAAGAGCAGAAACAGGAGTTTCTGTTCTCTAGAGATAGAGTTCAGAAATGGACAGGTACTAAACTGTGTGTGTGTGTGTGTGTGTGTGTGTGTGTGTGTGTGTGTGTGTGTGAGAGAGAGAGAGAATGTGGCCAGCTCAGCTCCCCCTGGGGGCAGGGCTGGGGTGACACGTGGTGCCAGGGATCAAACTACAGTCCCTGTGCTTTTCCTAAGCTTGCCTAAGAAGGTGCTTTGGACCACTGAGCTATCTTACCATCGGCCAGAGATGGATAGGTAAATACATCCAAGTAAAAACTCTGCCTGGGGCACCCAGTACATATAGGGAAGCAGAATTTATAGTGCAAAATTGAGTATAATTGAGGCTACTCACACCTCGCACCACACTCCACGTGGCCTCACGTGGCAGTTTCTATTTCGTCTATAGATATCTATAAAACAGGACTGCAGGAACCTTGCACTGAGGGAAGTGCCGTGGAAGCAGTTGCACAATGCAGCACTGCTTGTGGCTGAGTCCATGGATCTTTCACAAGTGCAGGCTATGATTGTCACGTGACTTCAACCTGCCCCACGGTTATCTCTCCTTTTAACTGTGAGTCTCTGGAGAACTCAGACTATGTTGTGTACATTGTGGGGTTTCATGAGCCTGATTAGCATTCCAGCTAGTGAATGGCATAACTATATTTTTAAAATAATTCAGCCTTTGAAGATGCTAAGGTTTGCTCTTAGGAACGTCCAGAAAGTGCATTTGCTGTATGAGACAGTGCCCTCCACGTAGGTACCCATACACATACAGGGATTGCAATGCTGTCCATGATTCAGAGTGAGTGCTAGGTCTTTTCTCTGTAAATTATGCTAGACTCTCTGCAAACAGAGCTGAGATAACGCAGAACCTTGGTATCTGTAGTCAGAAGGATAATGGTTCCCCCGAGACATGGCTGCTTTGTAGTCCCCATGATCTGTGAGTGCTACTTTCCATTAAAAGATACTTCTCTGACTTAATTAAATTTCAGGACCTCGGGCCAGGCAGGATGGCTCAGTGGTCTAAAGTGCCTGCTTGGGAAAGCTTGGGCGGCTTCAGGGACTGTGGTTCGATCCCTGGCACCACATGCTGCACTAGCCCTGCCCTCAGGGCAGGCTGAGCCAGCCATAAAAATAAATAAATAAATAAATAAATAAATAAATAAATAAACAAACAAAATTTCTTTATTTTTTATTTTTATTATTTTTATTTTATTTATTTATTTATTTTTTTACAAAATTTCTAAAAAAAAAAATTTCAGGACCTCAGTAACAGGTGATCCTGAACTGTTCTTGCCAAGCTAAAATAGTCACAGAAGTCTTCAAACATGGAAGAGAAAGGAAAATGAGTAGGCCAGAGACATGGCATAAGCTAGCTTTGCATTTGGAGAACAGCTGAAAACTGAAGTGTGAGTGGAGCCCCAAGTTGGAGCCTCATGCCTGCAAGGAAGGGAACTGAGATGTGCAGACCCCCTGAAAGAGAAAGGAGCAATTCTCCCCTTCCACACTCAGACAGGAATGAAACCCGCTGTTACCTTCATTTTATCCAATGAGATTTATACTAGACTTCAGATCTATGGAAATATAGGTTGAACTTGTGTTATCTCCGTACAAATAAATTGCTTGCTTGCTTTTTTTGTATATTTAGCAAGGGCCTACAGGGTCGCACTATATTGATGGACTCATCGTCATTCTCCTGTTTTCAGCCTCCCAAATGTTATGTGTAACTAAATTTATGATAGCCTTTTTAGCACAAGAGATCCAACTGAGGCCCTTCCCACTGAACTACAGCCCCAACCTCTTACTCCTGAAATTTTTATTTTTAAATTTTGAGGTAGTCATTAAGTCACTGAGTTGCCTAGTGTGGGATCTGACTCTCGAGTCTCTTGCCTCAGCAACCCCAGAGCTCTGGGATTACAGGCATGCACCACCACCATGCCAGGCTGGTTGGCAATAGATTTTTAGGGAGGCAATAGAAAAACTAATATAATATCTATGGCTAGCAAGCCACACTTCCTATTTAGCTTTCAGGTCCTCTAAGGAGTTTAGCAACAACAGAGCTGTGCTTAGACATTTACTAGCGGTTGGGATAAAATCAAAGAGAAAAAAATTATTCTTTTTATGGGTAGGGGTGTCTCGCTTTCCTTTCTAGCATCTCTGCGTGGCAGCTTTGTGGAGCCCCTACTTGGTTTAGTTGGGGAACAGACGCAATACCACAATGCTTTGTAGTCTTTAGTGTTCCAGCAAATGTCTCCAGAGCTGCGTCTTGTGTGAAGCGAAAGCACCTCTACACTGTGTCTTTAAAAGCCAGGGAAATGCACAGGGCAGCAGCAGCAGTCAATACCAATTTCCACATCTGGATCAATACCATCGGATCGCTCCGTAGCTGCAAAGATTGTTTCACACACATACCAGAGAAAGGGAGGGCTGAGAGAGAAAGGGAATTGGTTTTAATGATTTCATGGCTCAGGCTATTCCCTCTCTCCCTCTTTTCTTTAAAAGAAATAAATACATAAAATTAGAAACCAAATTTACGGACCTGTCAGTCTGCATGAAATCCAGCTTCTTTCTCCAACCTGTCACCTGAAGTGGCATCCAATCTAGCAAATAGCCTTCTTCTGTGTGGGGGCTATATGTAGTGAAGAATAGGAGTGACAGTACTGTCTGTAGTGATGCCATAATAAAAGTGCTCCATATTTACAGCAGTCCTCTCCTCAGGACTTTATAGGTAGTTTCCCCAATCTAAAAAAAAGAAAGAAAGAAAGAAAAAAAAAAAAAAAAAAAAAAAAAAAAAAAAAAAAAAAAAAAAAAAAAAAAAAAAAAAAGGACAAGTAATGCATTTACTATTCCCCATGGATCAAAAGCAAGAGTAGGAACTTCTGCATGTCTGTGCTATTTGCATGTGTTCTGGACAACAGGGGACTGATTTTTTCCTTAGGTCCTCTCAGTGCAGCCTGACTTCAGAGTGATAGGGATGATATGCTTGCTAAGTGGGACAGGGAGCTGTTTTTCACAGGACATAGTTGTTGAATCTGCCAAGAGACAGCAACTGCAATTGAAACAGCAGGGCAAGGGCGAGGATCTGATGCCATTAGCTTTGCTGGAAGCTTTCCCAGTAGGTCAGGGTCTCAGCCATTATTCCTCCTGTGAGTAGGCACAGCTTTGATGCTTCGGCGCCTCCGCGAAGCCCCAGTGAGCGTGCTCTGTCCCCACACAGCCCATTAGCTCACCTCCAAAGAAGGCTGACCCTTGCTCCAGAGAGGCAAACGCATGGTCAGGATGAGCCAAACAAAGGAATAAATATGCTCCCTCTGGGCCCCAAGATCATGGAGGAGCTTAATCCTCCACTTGGTAAATGCCACAGCTACAAGCATGACCAGCTCAATCCCTAAGGCAGATCAAATGACTTTCAGGGATGGTTCTGTACAATCCCTGATGGTGGGTTGAGAGATTTGGTGAAAGACTTACTTTTCTCAATATATATATATATTTCTCGGCTGCCTCCCTTATGCTTTCTTCTTCTGCATGGGTTTGCAAAGCTACCTACATGCTTTTACAGACCTCACTTGGCTCTGCGTTTGATCCCTGTCCATAGCTGAGCATGGGGCCAGAGAATCTCATGGTCAGGGAAGCTGATCATGAAGAGGATTAGGGAACTATGAAGTTGGGAGACAAACAGACCAGCAGACACCTGAAGTGTTAGGGCTGGGACAGGGCCAGGGCAGTGAAGTCTCCTATGTATTTTTCACTCTGATGCAGTAAATTTCCACAAATAGAATCTGAATCACAGAGTTCTCAGACCCTAGCTGCCTGATTAAAAATAGGCGCTGTCTACATGGACTCCAGCCATGTGTGCCCAGGTTTGCTTGCTTCACCGCAAGGCTCCCTGACTTTTTTTGTTTTGCTGCCATTCTCCTGAAGGACAGGACTGCAGCACTGCCCCTAAACACAATGCGTTTCTGAAATTCTGATGGCTTTCCTTTAAGAGCCATTAAACACCTACTAAAATTAATCTAACAAGACTTAAGAAAAGCAGAAATGCTGGAAACACAACTGTTCTTTTGCAGAAAGTCTCCTTGTGTCTGTGACATTCTCAGAATGCCCACATTGTTTTCAGTTCTTCCTGATGGTTGCTTTATGTTCACCCCAATACATTCTAAATCAATTAACAGCAATTAGTTCACTTATGAAACTATAAAACAGATATAAAAACCTCCCATAAATCTTCCAATAAAGCATCCAACAAAACAAACTTTTCTGGTTAATAGCTAAATTAAGTGCTGTTTTTTGGTTATTATTATGTGGGTTTCACTTGAGTTTAATGAGAAGTGTTCCATATAAAACATTTACCAGAAAGCAGGAGGCAGAGAAAAAGCAAAGCTTTCTGATCAGGGAAGGATCAGCAGAATGATTTCTTCCCCTACTGCATTCATCTTTCTCTAGCTTTCCAGAGAGTCTTCTACCTTCTTTTATTTCAGGTTATGTGTGACCTAAAATGTAGATCAAATTGGTTTTTGGCAGGATTGGTTTTGGTTTGCCTTCCTTAGCCTGGTTGAGAAAATTGTCATAGTCCTACACGATTAGGTAGAAGTTGCAAAAGACTACTTTTCCTTTAGAAAAGGAAAAAAGTAAATATACAAAGGGGTGTATCCAAAATGTTTGTTTAAAGAATGCCATTGGGTGACCATAAAATTTTATCATGTGGCCATGGGGTATGTATGGGCATCTGCACATGTCAGCGCCCAAGACCCCCAGGAGAACTCTGCATGAAATATGTTATCATTGATCTGTTCCTCAAATAACTTACAGTTTTTTTTTATAACTAATACTAATGGCTATATAGTTGAAGGCTATCATGGAAGCATAGCAAAACCAAATAATCATTAACAAAAGATATCACCTGAGTTAAATAGGCCACCTTTCCAGCTGGTCTCAGGACATCTTCCCATTTTCTTGGATATTCTGGAGGGAGAAGTATCCAACCCACACATCAAGAAGAAAGCTCACAGGTTCAAGTCTGTTGAAGAGCCAGGCAGAAGGAGAGTCTGGTTGGATTGACAGGTGATCTGATTCTGTCCTGAGGAAAGGAAACAGAGCTGACGTTGGAGATAGATCATATCCTTCTAGGTTTTTCTTGTGTGTGCCTGTTGTAACCTGCTTTCTTTAGGACTTCAATATGGCACGGTGGTTGGGGTCATAGTGTAACATATTTGTTTTGTGTTTTGTTTTCATTCATTCCATGAAATTTATTGAGTGCCTACTAAATGCACTGTGCCATGTGCATAGGCGTTTATTTAATTACATCTTGCTTCATTTGGCAGATTGATTCCATAATCACAGATTAGTTGGCTGGGATTCTGAGTCTAATTTTGCCCACAATTTGCCATGTGGCTGTGAGTTAGGCACCCTACCCCTGTGTGGTACTTCAATTTCTTTCTCTGCATTGTGGAAATAATAGTAACTGACAGCTGCTTAGAGAGAGATGTGCTGGCTGATTCATGTTCAAGGTGAGACTTGTGAAGTTCAATTATTTCATCCTCAAAAGGCTGCTCTGAGATTGGTGTAAGTAAAGATTTGTTTTTAATTTATATTGCAATCCTTACAGGCTCCCACAGATATTTTCTTTATTTCTTTCTCTGATTTAGTGACTGTGAGCTAGATTTTCAAGTTCCCATAGCAGAGTCATTAGCAGGAATTGATTGGCCAAACTTTGAGTCATACTAAAATATTTTTAGTGACAGTGCCCAGGCAAAACATGATACATATCCAAAAGGAGGGTGAACACAAATTTGATAATGAATTTTAATGAAACTGAGTTTAGATTTGAGCCTGTATATTTTTTCCCACTTACATCAGTACTTACTATAGTGTGTGGAGATGAGAGTTAACTTCCTGTTCTCATCCTTGTCCTCAATGTCAACTTCATCCTCCTCTCTTTCCTCCCCTTCCTCCTCCTTCTTTTGATTTTCTGGTACTGAGGCATGAACCTAAGTTTTTGGATTGAACCACATTCTCATTCATTTATTAATTTATGCATTCATTTATTTATTTAAGGCTGTCACTACGTTGTTCAGACTGACCTCCACCTCACAGTGCTGCCTCAGCCTCCCAGAGTATTGGTGTTACAGATGTGTCCACCACATCTAGATGACTTGCTTACTTTTACTGGTCAATAATTGCCTCAGTCTCAGATACTCTCATTCACATCCTCTGAACTGGCAAAAATACACAACAGCATTTGTTATCAAATTGTCAGATACCTCCCCAGATATGTGTATCTTCATGATTTAGCAATAACCAGTTTGTTGTTTAAAGCTTCATGGAGTATGATAAATGGATGCCGCTTCAAAAGGTAAGCCTAGGTGTAGTGGGGAGGAAGTTTGCTGGCAAAACCTTGGGCGGTTGTCTGTTCAAGTCAGAGGAGGAGAATCTTGAATCTGAAAGCTTTCTTTTGTGTTACAAAGGTCTCAGCTCAGGTGGGAAGAGTCAAACTGTGAGCTGAAAGATGGTAAATTATGAAGGGCAGCAGTAAACACCACTTCGACAATTTTCTTCTCTAATCAGGAAACCCTATCTTTTTAAACCTCAGCTTCAGTGCACAGGGCTATATGAAGAATCCATGAGAACGTGTATGTGGCTTTACAAAACTATACAGGAAAGGAAAGTAGAAAGGAGGCAACCTAGAAAGAAAACTTTATAATTGCTATGGAGAAAAGTAAGTCACCAAATCTCTCAACCCACCAGCAGGGTATTGTACAGAACCATCCCTGAAAGTCATTTGATCTGCCTTAAGGCTCGAGCTGGTCATGCTTGTAGCTGTGGCATTTACCAAGCAGAGGATTAAGTTCCCCATGGTGCAGGGGTCCAGAGGGAGCATATTTATTCCTTTGTTTGGCTCATCCTGACTGTGTGTTTGCCTCTCTGGAGCACAAATCAGCTTTCTTTGGAGGTGAACTACTGGCTATGTGGCCACAGAACACACTCCCTGTGTCCTTAGTAGGATTCTGGGGATACAGAGGAGAGCAGGAGGAGGAGAATTTGAAATTTTAGTCAGGAAGGACTATGCATGTCATAGGAAGGATTCTGTATGTTTGTGTGATGCTGAGCCCACTGGCAGCTTGGGAGGTGGACAGTGTAAGACACAAAGGACAATGATAGAAGAAGGACTAGTTTGGAAGTTATTGTAATAGCTCAAATGAGGGACATCACAGTTTGGACCAAAGGCTAATAATGAAGATTGTGAAGTATACATAGGACAAATTTTGAAGGTCAAACCCGTGGGATTTACTAGTAGATTAAGTTGAAGTGTGTAGGAAATAGCAAATTAAGGATGATTCTAAGTTATTATATTTTGACTTAAGCCTCTTGAGACTAAGTACAATTGAGGGAAATTTTGGAAGGAACATGTTGAGGTAGAAGGTCAACTAAAGTTCTAGTTTTGGCCTATTAAGGCATATAAGCCATTTGTGTATTTAAGTAGATGTGCCAAGTGCCTAGGACATGATCAATGGAAGTGGAGCATGGATAAGGAAACTGTTACAGTTAATTTCAGGTGTCAACTTAACTGGCTTAAGATCATTAGATGGCTAGACTGGGCAAGGTGTCACACACCTGTAACCCCAGCACTTCCGAGGCTGTAAATAGGAGGATCACTGTGAATCTGATCTATGTAGCGAGACCCTGCACACTCTGTAGACCCTGTACTAAATAAAAAAAAAATCCTCACATGACTTATAAGATAATATTTCTGCATATATGTGTGAGGGTATTTGTGGAGGGCATTGGAATTTGAATGAGTGAACTAAGTAAGCAAAACCTATCCTCAAACACTGGGGGCAGTGACAGAGGCACCACCCAGGCAGCTGAGGACCATAACAGGAGAGTCAGAAAGAGGAAAGGGGACTTACTTGTTATTGGTATACCTTTCTTCCCTGACCTTTGAACATCAGAGCTCTGTGTCCTTCAGCTTATGGACTCTGGTTCTTGCACCAGGGAGCTCCTGGACTCCTCAGGTTTTGGTTTTGAAGTGATATTACACTTTGATGGTCCTCTAGCTTGTAGACTGTCACTGAGCTCTGCTCTCAGCTTGTCTGACTTCTGATTTACAGACTCCCTACCCCAGGACTTCAGGCCCTCCGATATCACATGAGCCAATCCCCACAATAAATTTTCTCTTGTGTATGTGTATATCAGAACCAAGTCTTCAACAAAATTGGATGAGTTATAGTACAAGTTGAATTTTCAGTTGTACCTCATGTCTACTGTTTAAAGGGAGGGCATCGATTGAGAAAGACTGGGATGTTGTAAGTTGGGATGGACATGTGTGGGGAGGTTTTAATGAAATTAAAGACTTTAAACTCTCACATGTGGATAAGTATTTTCCAAGCAGAAGTGACTTCCATGATATCAGTGGTAATGACTCTCCAACCACGGTTACATCCAACCTCTGAAGGGACTGACCTTTTGCTGCCCAAGGATACTTGTATTATTTGAGGTGTTTGCCAAGCAAGGGAACAGCTGATTCTTCTCTGAACCCATTAGCATCCCTCTGGCCTTCTAGATCTAAGAGGTGTGGTCAGAAAACAGGTGAGTGCTTAAGATACAAGAAATTATCACAGTAACACACATTGCTATTAATGCTACTTGAAATACTCTCCTTACCTTGAATGTACTTGTCTTACTGCTCTTGCCATTTTCTGAAACGATTCTAAAAATTCTCTTTCATGATTGCACTAAATTGTCTTCTCTGGCTATCTTGATGTTTTCTGAATTAATTAAAAATGCTTCCCTTTCATGGCCATTTTGATTTTGGGGAAAAAGCCAGGAATTGCATGGTGTTAGATCTGGTTTATAAGATGAATGAAGACACACTGTAATAGTTTTACAAGTGTGTCTTTCTATTGACTGGTATTTGATAATAGCAGTCACCACATTTTCTTTATTATACTTGATAAAGACACAAAGGAGGGCTGGGGAGATAGCTCAACAGTCCAAATGCCTTCCTGTCAAGTACAAGGACCCAGGCTGTATCTTGTGTGCCACATGGGGCACCCAAAACTGGGTATGGTGGTACATGCCTATAATCCCAGGGCTGGGGAGGCTAAGACAGTAGGATCACTATGAGTCTGAGCTGTATAGTGAGATTCTGTACCAAACAAACAAACAAATAAATACATACATATATAAATAAATGTTGTAGTATAGTGGCAATCATAGCTGCTTACCAAATAAATAAATACAAAAAAAATTAAAAATTGCATAAAAAAAGACACAAAGGAAAACTTGCAGAACTGTTTCAGAAAGTGGCAGGAGTGGTATGGGGTCATGTCTTGAGAGGGATTAATGGCAATGTTTCTTTTACTGTAACACTTTTTATGAAAGTAAGCATGTAGTATTTTCCCATCATTTCTTGTGCCTCTAGAGTACTAACCAGGCCTCTAAGGTGAAACGTAAGTTGTGTGTCACGAGGACATTTGCATCATTCATAAAGAAGTGCTTGACTTTCCTAACTGACACATACAGCAACCTGGGAGTGGAGACTGAGGGTGTGGGGTGGCAGGAGGAGGAGGAGCAGAAAGTTGATGAGGCTGAATTCGTCCATGTGGGCTCACTCAGCAATGACTCTGCCTTCAGTGTTGCAGTTCAGAGGCCTAGAGAGGATCCTGATGATTTGGTTTTAGGGCTGAAACATGGGTCAAAAATGATCCACCGTGAATTTACTTTCTCTGAACCACCCTAACTCATACAGGGACCTTCACAGGAACAGTGTCTGTGGAGTAGATTCAGGAGATCAAGATGCCCAAGGAAGTGGAGCAAGAGTGATAGGCCATTCTCTTGATGATCTTTGTAGCAAGGGAAAAAGTGAGGAGAATTAATTGAAGCAGGCAAGTATATGATTAAAAAAAAAATACTTGCCTTTCTTTGAACAAAATAGATATGCTCACTTTGATGGGATGATTATTTATTTATTTATTCATTCATTTATTTATTGTGGAACCAGGGATTGAACTCAGGCCCTTGTGCTTTCCAGGCAAGCGCTTATTCTGCTGAGCTGTCTCCCCAGCTCCTGGGATGATTATTTAAGAAAGAAACCATTGATGTTACACTAGGGAAAAGAAATGATGCGAGGAGCAGGGTCCCTGTGCAGGTGAGAGATGGACTTATCCAGGACTTAGGAGAGGGAGCTCTGACATAGTCACATAGCCAGTAGACAATGAAGTTGGAATGTAGACCCCACTTGCCTGTCTGTCCTGTCTGTCGGGTGAATACTTTACGACTACCATATGCTCAGATCTGTAGTTTAAGATACTTTCAGCAATAAACGTCTTATTGTTTAAAAAATGCAGTTTTATAATTCATATATAGTAGATCAAACGTGGGGGTAGAGTGGGAGAGGGATGGATGGAAAACCAGGAATTTACTACCTGTGCCACCCCACGTCTTAGTCTAGCGGAGCTACTGTGACAAAATGCTATCTATCACCTGGATGGCTCAAAAAAACAATAATTTATTTCTCACAAGTCTGGAGATCAGGGTGCGAGCAGGGTCAGGTCTGATGAGGCCCTTCTCCTAGATTGCATAGTGAAGAGGTTTCATTGTGCCCTCACTCAGCTAAAAGAAAGTGAGGGAGCTCTCTAGTTTCTCCCCAGAAAGGCATTAGTCCTACTCAGGAGGACTCTATGTTTATGACCTAATTACCTCTTGAAGACCCTCATACAAAGAGTGTCACATTGTTGATTAGATTTCCACATAAAAATTTAGAAGGGAACACAAAGCATTGGGTTTGTAATCCCCTCTATGCCCCCGAAGCCCTTTAAATAGCTTCTCAGAAATCTGAGACCTCAAGGAAAATAATCTGAAAAAGTTGATCTAGGGGATCTTTTTTTCCATCAAAGTTGCACAAGTCTGTATTAATACAAGTGGATGATCTGACTTTGCCCCCTGTTCTGGGAACTGGTTATATCCATGTACCTAGGCTCTATGTCAATAGCCACAACGGAGTGGAACAAATAAATGAAACTGCAGCTCACAGGAACCCAGGGGCCTCTCCCCTTACCTTTCAAATAAGCAGAACCAAAAACAACATAGAAAGTCATTTACAAAACAAGCTATCCTTGGGGAGATGGCAATCTTGTTAACAGTTGAGGCTTGTCAGCATGAACATCTGTTTTAATAGCACATCTGTATGGGTGTAGTACTTAGCGGAGCAACCTAGCTTTTGTCTTATAGAATTTAATGGATTTTTTTTTTTTCTTTCTTGTTTTAAAGCCAATGCCCTATACAATTAGTCAGCTGCAAGTGAAATCATTCTGCTAAGTCGTGAAAAGGGAGGTCGATAACTGTAACGGGATGCAATGTGCAGAACTCTGGGTAGCAGTTACAGCTAAAGAAACGGTGGGCAAGTAATCTCACCTGTGTCTCAGCTCTGACAGCAGGAAGCGCGGAGTGCTGTCCAAAAGGCCACTCTCCCAAAGGGGAGGGACAGGGCGGCTCCTGACTAAGACAGAAGCAGAGGTAAAGCCAGGTGTGGGGGAGGGTTGCACAGCCTGCCTGGATATGAGAAAAGCACTGGATTCTGGGGAAGAGGACCATCCCACAGGGCTGCGTGAGGGACCCGAGGAGGACATGGAGACAGTGGCTGCACTCCCATGAGAAAATTCTATGTGGCCTTTGAATTTGGTCATTTATCTATGCATCTGTTGGAGGAATGCTATTGAACACCTACTGTGGGTCAAGTCACTGAGAAGATGATTGTGACATAGCTTTTGTCCTTAAGAAGCAGACAGCGCAGTGCATCGGACGGAGAAAAATTGAACTTGATAATAATAAAATATTGGGGGCACGTTCTATGATGGAAAGAGCTACACAAGATATTTCTCTGTAGTTTGATAGCCTTTTTTTTTTTTTTGTGGGACCAGGGTTCGAACTTACAGAGCTATCTTCCCAGCCTCTATTTCTCTGTATTTTAATTTTTTTAAAAAATATATCTAGTACAGAGTCTATCGGGGTCTCACTACGTAGATCGGACTTGTAGTGATTCTCCTGTTTTTAGCCTCTGAAGCACTGGGATTACAGGCACACACCAGCATGCCCCGTCTCTGTTGCCATCTTCTCAGCGCATCCCCAGGCACAGGCCTACACAGCACTACGGGGATGGAACCCCAGCTGCTGTGCTCTGCCTCTGCTTTAATCTGCTGAACTGTCTGGCCGGCTCTCTATATTTTAATGTTTCAGTCTCTGTTTTTCTCATATTAATTCTTTGAGGAGGGACTTAGAAAGATATTTGCTCAGCCTGGTGTGTCCCTGGCCTACAGGAGATGCTCCTCAGTGTTACAGTTCAAATGAGTACCTTTTTTTTTAAAGTTTAATTTTTTTATTTTAAAGAGAGAGAAAAAATAGAACCCATAGAGAATTCCAAAACAAGATAACAGAAAATTAACAATGGTTATTATCTTCAAAATAGTTGATCAGATTATAAGATACAGGCATGCAAAATTGATCAAACAATATAAGAACTTACTGTCCTTTTCTAAGGACATACACTTTTTTTCTTCATTGTTTTTACATGCATTATCTCTTAGGTTCCTCAGAATAACCTTTCAAAACAGATAGATATTATTATTTATCCCCAAACTTGGGACAGTAACCATCCCAGAAATGTTTATCAGTTAATTCATATTATGGTTTCAGTAACAAATAAATACATAATCTATAGCTAATCCAGTAGTCTATGAATTTTCACATGGGCAGGGGCCTGACTCAGGTCTGAATTCACATAAGGAATTGACCCTAGGCTAATACTTTGTGGGTGAGAGAGGATCACGCGATATCCCTCAAGTTACACTACCCAGATCCATTGCCAAGGACATTGTTTAATAGGCTCAAATAAAGCTTTTGTAAGCCTATTGCACTCTCAACCCCTCTTTCTCTTTTCTATATTATCACCTATATTTTACCTGGGAAGGTGGGCTTGAACAATCTCTCCAAGACCATGAAGTTAGCACAGAACTGAATCAGAACTTTATAAACAAGAGTTTCTCAATAATGTTGCTCTTTCTTTAATAAAGACCAAATTTGTTTTGGGATTCTGAGCCTGACTGCCTCATTATGAAGAATGCTTTGACGACTAATATGAAATGGGAAAACTGAACCAGAAACCACTAATACGAAGTGTCTCATAATTTTTTAGTATGCTGAGCTGTAAAAGGCTCAAGCCAACAGGTTCCAACATTGCCAGTTTTGTCGATAACCCATTACTATTAGGGAATATTAGACTCTGTGTACAATTACTTTCTGTTAGTTAAATGAGAAGAAATATTTGTGTCAATAGTGTGTGGAAAAGTTATTATGTCTGCATCTTGTACTTGGAACAGCTACTATGAAGACGACAATGTGCATTGTATTAACTATTGTGGCTGTCCTATTAATGTGTTGTGAAACTGTGTCATTGTAATGTCTTATTAAAAGTAATAAAAAATAAAAAAGAAGAAACAGAAGGAAAAGTACTTTAATTGAAAAAGTTAAAAAGAAAAAAAGAAGCTAGCAGCTAGCTCTTCCTGGGGATGCTGGACTCCAACTTTAGAATCAGGAGGTGACATAGTGTTAGCAACATCGCCTCTTGAACCAGGAGAACAAAGTGCAGATCTTAGCTTCAGCTCCCATCAGCTGATAACCATGGAAGAGCTACTTATTTCTTTGTGCACCCAATTTCCACAATGGGTTATCTGGAGGGGTAAATGGTTTAATATACATATAATGCTTAAATCAATGCTTTCTGCAGAACAGATGTTATATGAGGGTTAGCCAATCATATTATCCTTCTGCATAATTTCTGTGCTTTACTAGCATCCAATGCAAGTATTCTGAGAAAGTGTTTAGGGACAAATATTTTAAAAAATGGCCAAGAATTATAAATATATATGTGGACCCTAAGTGGTCTTCTCTCTCTGTGTCTCTAAGGCCACAGAACTGTGGGCTGAAAAGGCAAGAGACAAACTTAATGTGGGTGTAGCTGCCTGCACCTTATGTTGTATAACTACAAGCCAGTTCAAGTAGAAAATACTTTTGAATGGCATTTCTTGGACAATGATCTCACTGTTTTACTCTGTTTTGCCCTACTGTGGTTCCAAGGTAACATGATGTCAATTGCCTAGCATTGTATTTTGCCCCAGTTTCTTGTGACTTCTTAGCTATCCATGTTTCGTTGCACTAATTTCTTCTCCATGATGGTCACCGATGGCTTGAGCCCTTTACAGAAGAAGAAGAAGAAGCAGCTGCACTGACCATTAGCTATGGACCAGGCATTGATCCAGGCATTTAGCATAGGTGATCTTACTACCTGCTTGTAACAACCCTATGAAACGGATACTGTTGTCCTTGCTCTATGATGGAGCATTGAAGTTCACACTGTGCAGTGTTCCCAGTTGACATAGTCACATTGAGATGACATGGATCTTACTCCACGGATGAAGTTCTCACTCAACTTTTATGACAAAATTTTATTATGCAAGTAAGCCTGCACAATGCAAATGCCACTGTAGAGGCAATGATGTTCTGTGCTCACATGAAGGGAAACTTGCTATCAAAATAGGCTTTGATAAGAAAAAGGACTGAGGAGAGAATTACATGACAATAACGAAGGATGTAAAAGGAGGAGGGTAAGAGAAACCTGTGTTTAGAAGTATGCTCATTTTCTGTTGTTCCTCTAACACTCTACCACAAACCTAGTGGATCAAACGATGCAAGTTTATCATCTTATAGTTCTGGAAGCTAGAATTCTGACATGGGGGTCTCACTGGGCTATGTCACTGAATTGGCCAAGCCGTTTCCATTTCTATGGCTTCTAGGAAGACGACACTTTCTTTTTTGTTTCAGCAGCAGAATTGATTCTATGTGGCTGGACAAATAAAGTATTCATGTCTGTACTGACCATCTGCTGGGGGAAGTTTTTAGATTCTCAGGCTTCTCTCTTCATCTTTTCGCGTAAGACCTGCTTCTTAGAAGCAGCACTGGGATGCTGAATCTCTCACACCACATTTTCAGAATCATCATCAAGCCTGGGGCATCACAAGCCAGATGAAAAATCTCTCTACTTTGAAAAGCTCATGTGATTAGAACGGGCCTGCCCTAGCATAAAGGGTCACCTCCTCATCTCAAGGTTCTTGTCCTTAATCACACTATAAATGCTTTGTCAGTATAAGGCAATGCATTACAACTTCTGGGTATGGCTGTCTATTTGGGAAAACATTATTCTTCTTGCCACAATGGGACACTCTCATGGTCACCTACAAACTGTACCTACCTTACAGCTTTCTTCTAGTCTCTTGGTCTTAGGTGAGAAAGTTTGCTAACTCTCCCACATTATCTTTTTGAACAGATCTGAAAGGTCAGGATAAGGGTGAGGGAGAAGGAATGTCTGAACTTCTTATCCACAGATCCTGACCTATCTCCAAAGGGTTTTTGGCCTACCAGGCTTTCTAGTGTCCTTTTAAAGCAATTTGTAGTCTGTTATCCTGTATCATTAACCTAATTAGTATAATTGCACCCAATTACGTAATCAGTGTAAATACATGAAGAATCCCATAATTAGACAATGTAATTAGGTAATTAATAGATGACGTGGGAAAAATCCATAGAAAACATTCTCAAATGGACATGGCGGGTGCGTGGAGCGGGCAATTCACTGACTTCAGCAACTTAGCTAACTCTGCTCAGAAGGAAAGATCCACAAGCTAATTAGAATCTAACCACAAAATCCTTATTTAAAAGACTCCTACTGTCTTGCACTGTTTTTCTACTCCTGATTTTATTAATATATGACAGCCTCTTTCTTCATGTTGCTTATAGGAAGAGACACTTCTCCCACAGAAATGAGTAGGAAGAAAAAAGGTCTGGTCCAATGTCAGCCAGATTTTCTACTGAGTCCATAGAAAGGGTAAACTTCTATGAAATCCATGTCTCTATGATCACAGTAACCACAGTACAGCAGAGTTAGCTTGTTTATTTGACAGTCCTAGAAGCTGATTCACTGTAAAGCAAGGTCAGTTTTAACAGTGGGATGTATTTCTGGCGTAGATCCTGGAACTCCTGAAACTCAGTGGAAAGAGAGCATTCAACATTCTGGTCAGTGTAGCCTGCAAAGACGTCTGTCAATCCAGCTCTTTTCACCTCTGCAGCTCCCACCCTGAGACTTGTCACTGGCGGTCTAGGCAGTCTCACCTGACCTACAGCAGTAGGATGTGGATTGAACACTATGATAGTTGATTCTGTCAACCTGAGAAGTTTAGAAGCTTAGCTACATCAACACAGCAATGATACAACTTAGGGTGTACAGGCTGTTTGCACCTTAAGGCGTAGAGAACCCTCCCGGGGTGGCTCATTGCCTGGATAGTATAAAAAGGGGATGAGGAAGGGCACATTGGCTTCTGTCCTTCAGAGGAGCTCCAGTCTTCACCTTCAGCTTGTACATTGTCTCATGGCTTCTAGTGCAGACTCTTCAGCTTCTGCCTTGGATCCTTCAGCCTTCCAGTGCAGAGCCCTTGATCTCTTGATACTATTTGTGTGGTATACTGCAATGCTCACCAGACCTTGGGCTGAACCCTTCAACCTCCAGAGTGCAGACGCCCTCTGCACATTTCCTCATCCAACTCAGTGGCTGGCCATCATAAGCCAAGCCTCATATTTCTTAGACACTTGTGTATCTTATGTTATATCTGTTTCTCTAGAAAAGCCCTAACTGATACAAACTCCTCGCATCCATTCCTGCCTTTTTCCTGATCTGTCCTCCACCACCAACATGATCTTTCAGTCAATTTGATCTACTTTTGATCAAACTTTTAGGAGAGAATAAACCACATATTCAGCAAGGCCTACAAGACTTAAGTGTTAGAACTCTACCCTTTACCCAAGCTTTTCTTGAGCGCGCTCCCCAGTACCTCCCCTTCAAGGGCCTTCTTTCATGTCTTCAAATGCACAAAACCCTTTGCCACATTTGAACCTTTGTATAAGTTCTTCCTTTAGCTCGGGACATATTGGCCCTTATTCTTCTCTGCCTAAACCCACTCATCTCCCAGGCTCCTTGTCCCTTAGCGAATTGTTGTTTTATTCCTCAGTTAAAACTGCTTTCTTGCTGGGCGTGGTGGCGCACTCCTGTAATCCCAGCACTCCAGAGGCTGAGGCAGGAGGATCGGTGCCAGTTCAAGACCAGCCTGAGCTACAAAAGTGAGCTCAAGGCAAGGCTCAATTGCATAACGAGACCCTGTCCCAAAAAAGACAAAAACAAAAACAACAACAAAAAAACTGCTTTCTTACTGCAGTCTCCCATAATACATTAGACCTTTTGTTCTCCCTAACATGCATCTCAATCTGTAATCTTGCATTGATTAGCTGCAATATTATTTTATGATCTGTACCTGCTGTTCACTAGATTGTACATTTCATGAAGGCCACAGCGATGTTTGTTTTGCGCACCATGGAATCTCTGTTGTCCGGGACATAATAGACTCTCAATAAATGCTTGTGCATACTGAAAGTGAGAATCCTGAGAAAAAGCATAGTAGTCTCATGGGTGGCAAGGGGAAAATTCAGGTGAGGAGCTGACATAGGGTTCAGGCTTCACAGATATGCCCACTGGCAGTACTACCTAGAGAGTGATCTGTGGAGCAGTGACCACCATCTGCTCCTCATGGCTAGAGCCACGGAGACTTGCTGTTCCCATGCCTTATTTAAAACTCCAGTAGTGCCTATAGATAGAAGTCAAATCCTTCCTTTTCCTTCTGATTTGGTGATAAAACAGAAGACAGGATTGAGACTAAAACATACATATTGACCATATTTAGTGATCGGCCATATCATGGAATCTTTAGAAGTGAAAATTTGAATCTGGGCTCCAGACACATTCCGAAGTCTAATATGACCCATTAATGAACAACTAATAGTTCTCCATTTGTAGTTGTGAAGCGACACCTTTCGCTCCCTTTATTTTGATTTCAGCCTTCCTTTGAACATAAACCTAGGCAGCCTTTGCTGTGGACAGGTGATACACACACACATCTTTCAGTTGGCTTCCATCTGCTTTCCTGTCCTTGCAAATCTTACATAGAGGTAGGAGGGATGTGGACATGGAGCATCCACCTGGTGAAGTACACGTGGGAATTGATAGGTCACCTTTATGAACAAATGGGAGAGTAAAACAGGAAAAGGATGTATATCATTGAGGCAAGACTGCCCACCTCGCAGAAAGGAGTTAACACCCACTTCTCTCCACACCAAACGACGCTAATGCACGAGCAGGAAATCAGGTTGGATTTTCGCTTCCCATCTGCTCAGTGTTATTACATTTCAAGCCATTTCCCTGAGAAATATTCAACTGCTCTGTAATAATTTCATATTTGTTCATTTATTGTTTAATAAATGTTTACTGAACACCTCCTACTTGCATGGGACATTCCAAGTCTCTGAAAATACAAGGCATCTTCTTTCTTACGGCTGCTTGCTCACAAAGCCAGATGTCTGGGTCAGTCTTTTATGAATGTGAGGAACAAGGACCATTCTCTGGAAGACAGATGGCTGTATAAAGATTTATATCCAGACACACAACTGGAGAATTCTGACTGGTGGGACTAATACAAACATGGCATTGTGCATCACAAGACATACCCTTTAGCCTGCGAACTAAGGCATCATGCAGGTAATTCTAGTCATATGTTATAAGGATTATGCAGTGCAGGTGCATCAGCACACTTGTTAGGGTCATCTGACCAAAGCTAGGGCTTAGAGAATATGAAAACTAACATTATTGCTGAAACTTACAAGAGAAGCAATACTAAGGTAAAGGGCTGCCTGGCATAGTAGTGTTTTTCACACACACATGCACATACACACACACACAGACACACACAGACACATTTTTTGAGGGGGAGGGAAAGCATGTACAGTGATAACAAAACAAATATGGGGAAGGATGTTTCACGAGGCCAAAGGGTTTATGTCATATTCATTCAATCGCGTGGAAACAATTAAGTATGAATGAACTGTAAATTTCTAGGTGAAGAATTATTCCTGTTCCTAGCAGGAGAAGGTTCCTCAGGAGCAAGGTCATTTGCTAGAAATAAAATCTTCCCTATATCTTCTGAAATGTATGCACAATACATAATACAGTGTAATGTGTAACATCTTACTGAGTAGTATCCATCTTTATTGGGATTCTATTCATATAAGCATTGGGAAAAATACACTGACGAGGTTTTACAGTGATTGTCCAAATGACCCAAAGCTATTCTCTATGATTCTTTAAAGAAAGTGAATTATGGAAGGATGGTGCTGCCAGATATTTCAAATGAGGATTATGGACAGAAGCTTGTCCCAGTCTATCTCACACCTGCCTTGCTGCCTGCCCATCGCCAACCCCTCTCTCTCTGGGTCAACTCCCCAAAGGCTGGCGTAACCAGCACCATTTGCTGGGAGATAGATGACTACACACAGGTTTATTGCCTACACCAACAGGACAGAGATAGTGTGTCTGCCGGGATGAGCTGACTAGCCTATACCGTGTGAAGCAGGAATGGCTCTAGTGGGATGCCAGCAGGCACATATATCGATCGTAAATAATGTCTCAATGTCCTATAGTGGGTCATAAATCAAAGAGATTTCAAAATATCTTTCTCTTCTATTTCTTCCAATGGTCTGCACTGTGGCTTGAAATTTTTCTTTATTTTAGGGTTAGGGCATAACCTGGGTCTCTTGACCACTGCAGGTCAAATCTTTTTCTTAACCTCCTGCTCCTCAGGCTCTGGAGACCTTATTATAACCATCTCTGTATCTGAGTCCATATCACTGAGATCACCAAACAGTTGTGGAGGCTTCCTACCCTGCCCTCTACCAATATTCAGTGAACGCTCTGATGGCTACTTGATGGGCTACATTACTGTTTGCAAAGCAAGGGTACTAGGTCTCTCAGTGACAGCATTAAATATTACATAGCTGCACAGAGCTAGAAGCCACTGGTTGTTTACTCTGTCCAACATCTTCCCTTGACAAACTGAGGCAGGAGATAGGAAATGGTTTGCTTGAGCTTATCCAGGGTTTTGGGAAGAAGTGGTGATATACCTGATTGGAGTTTGGAAGAAGGATTGGAACAGTCCCTACTCAGGGTATATTTTGATTGGTGTATTATTCTGTGATAAACTTGGCTGTTGGGAGCTACCGAAACAGGAAATTGATCCTTTGCAGGAGGGGAGGATGGGGTTTCATTGCCTAAAGCAGTCAAGCTACTTCAGCCTTGAGAAAAACATCATTGCTGGACATTGTGGGTTATTAGTTGCTAGGCAACATTATATCTTATAACTTTGTAAAGGTATAAATAAATGCCCCTGCTGTAGTTCTTTGCCTATCAATCAGACATGATCCAACACATGACCTGAGCTATTATCTCTTGTCTTTATTTTCTAAATCCTCTCATCATTTTTTTTCCTTGGGACTCCTGAGGGACCAATGGTTCTCTACATTTGGCCTCTATAGGAAGTCAAGAAGAAGCCTTAAATTGTCCATCTACCAGTCATTTAAGGGGTAGGTTTAACTCCTGTATAAAACATTATGTCTTCTTGTGAACTGACCAGCCCATATCTCCCAATGCAGCTTTTAATGATGTTGATGCTCTTACCCTCATTTGTCGAACTCTTAGATCCATCTCTTATTGGTTCTACATTCAGAAGGAAAAAAAAAAAGATACTTATGACTAATTTGAAATTTCCCCAAACTATTATGCTGAAGTTGCTCATAATGTTAACATGCCAGTATCTATAACCTAGCTGTAACCTTGGCTTAAGCCACCACGGTCAGCTCTATTTCAGTTTCTACCCATCTGACACACTGTCAGAGTGAGTTGTAATGGAGGCAGCTCCCCTTCTGAAGAGACTTCATGATTTCTCATGGTCTTATTGTGTTTCAGATCAACTGGAGATCCCTGGCACTCTACCATTGCTGATTCATTCATTGCAATTCCACCCTTTTTCAGGAAGGCCCTTTATTAATGTTCATATCTGGCATGTATGAACATTACATATAATGCATTTGCTTTTGGTTGGGTGAATATTTCCTAAAGGCCTACAGCTTGAAGGCTTGATATCCACCCTGAGGCCATTTTGGCGATTTGAGAGGTGACAGTGCAAGAGGGTTAGATCCTTGGGACTCCGCCCTTCATGGTGATACTGGGCCATTGTTTCTCCTTGTCTTAGTTACTCTTTACCCGTTGTTGGGACAAACACTCCACACTCAAAATGAAGGAAGGAAAGGTTTATTTAGCTCATAGTTACTGGAGGTTTCAGTCCACACTTGGCTGGCTCCAAGGCAGAGAGGCACCTGGCAGAGAACAGCTGTTCATGGCAGTGGAACGGCAACAATATGGCGATAGAGGCAACTGACCAACCAGGGGAACAGAGAGCAACAGCACTAGTCTGTCTCTCTGTCTCTTTATATTACATTCAGGCTTTCTGCCTCAGCCTATCCGCCTTAGGCCACACCCATAATCCCAGCTGTACTCAGATGATAACCTCTTCAGTACTAAAACACATAATCCCAGTGAATAATGAGTCAAGTAATTCCAGCAGTACTCATACCCATAATCCCATCACTACTAAAACACATAATCCCGGTGGATCATATGAGTCTCACTCAGACTCTAGAAGCCCCCACCTCATGTTTGCATGAGGCTTTATGGGGATGACTAGATATAAACCATAACACTCCTCTTTTCTTTTGCTTCCAGGCCACTATGAGACAAATAAGCCCCCTTCACCTCATGCTTCTTCCATAATGCATGGTGCTGTCAAGAGTTCCAAACCTAGCCTGGCGTGGTGGCGCATGCCTGTAATCCCAGCACTTGGGAGGCTGAGGCAGAAGGATCGATGAGAGTTCGAGACCAGCCTGGGCTACAAAGCTGAGCTCAAGGCCAGCCTGAACTGTACAGTGAGACCCTGTCTCAGAAAGACAAAAAAAAAAAAAAAAAAAAAAAAAAAAAAGAGTTCCAAACCAGGGTTCAGTGGTCAATAGACCCAAGCTCTGAAATCGTGAGCCCAAACAAACCTTTCTTCATTTTTGATTCATTATCTCAAGTATTTCATCAGACTTAGAAAATTGATTAGAGTCACTTTCTAGAGGAAGAAACAGTTTCTGGATTAAGATAGGAAAAATTTTAAATTTGAACCTCAGTTCCCTCATCTGAAGTATGGCATTGTAGCAGAGAAAGTAGCCCAGCTTCTTTTCATGTACAACAAAAGCAATTCTAGTATCCTTATGGCTTAATACAAAAAAGATGAATTTCTAAGTCATACAGAGCCTGAAGTGGTGTAGGTAACTCCTCTGCAGAATCTGGAAGAAGTGACCACTAAGGTCATCATGGCAGATGAAGACACAGCTATAGCATCAAACAATGACACATGAACTTGAAAGTGAAATGTGCAACAAATGCCTGGGGTGCCTACCTACTTCATAGTAGTATAAAAGGGAGAGGTCTCTGCTTGCTCCTCTCTCAGCCTGGGTAACACCTGTTGGGAATGTAAAACATCAGGCCCTTATTTCCTTGCATATGCATGTGCTTCCTCCTTAGAGGCCAGTAGCAGAGGAGGATAGCCAGCATGTGTGTCTTAATCTAGTACCACTCGCACTGCATCATGGCATCCATGTTTTCTTACCTAATCCTCCCTGCAGCATGGTAAGAAAATCTATGTCTGCTTTTGTTTTGCTGTCAAGGAAGATGGCTCTTCCCAGTGGTGGGTGTGTTAGTCACTTTTCTGCTTGCTGGGAGAAAACACCTGACACCCATGACTTAAAAGAGGAGGAATTAGTTCTGAGTCAGTCCATGGTCAGCTAGGTCCATGGCAGGAAGGTCATGCTGAAGGGGTCTGGTCGGGGAAGGCTGCCCACATCATTACCATCAGGGCCGGCGAGATGGCTCAGCGGTCTAAAGTGCCTGCTTAGGAAAGCTTAGGCAACCGCAAAGACCACGATTCGATCCTTGGATCACATGCTGCACCAGCCCCACGACCAGGGCAGACTGAGCCAATCATTAAAAAAAAAGAAAAAAAAAAAAGATGAAGGGAGTCAGAGAAGGAGACACACCCTTTTGGGCCACACACTTCGTGACTTGCCTATTTCCACCAGACCTTAACTATTAATAACACATTCAGCTCTGGATTCTTAAGTGGATTAATCCACTTAAGAGTTTCCAGTGTCCACCAGATCCACTCCTCTTCCAAAATCCCCATCTCTCAACACGTAAGACTTTTGTGGGACATTTTAGATCTGAATCATAATCTATTAGTATGGCATGTCCTTCATTATAGTGAATTATCATAAATATAATGGAGTTCTTAAAACATGTGATGGTTTAGAGGATACTCAGTAGATGTTAGCTATGATTATTAAACACAATACCTTGTTGCATTCCATCCTAATTTTTTTCTTTTTAAAAGTATTTGGTGCAGGGTCTCACTACATAGAAAGAAAGAAAGAAAGAAAGAAAGAAAGAAAGAAAGAAAGAAAGAAAGAAAGGAAGGAAGGAAGAAAGAAAGAAAGAAAGAAAAAAAGCGAATACATAGACTTTACTTAATTTTGGATAAAATAAAGTTGACATTTTTTAAATCATGATGCCCAGTAGGATGAAGCTGAGTCAGCAGATGAGGGAAGGCAGTCTTCTGACATGTCTGGAAAGGCGTCTACATGCACTTTGTCAGGGAAATCAGGTAAATAATCAACGGTGCATTTTTGTAGTGTTTTTAGATTATTTGTTTAGACTAGAGAGATGAATTAAAAAAGCAAATCATCTACGTTTAGCACATAACTGATTCTAAGTTTTCCTATCTTTTTCCACTTTGAAGATAAGAGATAGGGAATATCTTTAACTCTTATCTGCTTTTCCAGGGACAAACATAGCAGTTCCATTTGCTCAGGCTGGGGACAGCCTGTCTGGGTACTTGGGAGTCCTCTGCATGTGGTCTGACAATTAGTTTAGCGCTGTGTGTGTGTGTGTGTGTGTGTATGTGTGTGTGTGTGTCTGTGTGTGTTTTAGGGAAGGATCTACAAGGTGTTCAGGTTCTCACTACTAGATTAGAGTCATAGTGATCCACCCGTTTCCAACCTCTTAAGAGCTGAGATTACAGGCATGCACCGTCATTCCCAGTCTCAGTTGCTGTTTCAGTGTGCCCCAATGGTTGGGCGGGTAAGGCAGGGCCATGGATCAAACCCTGGCCCCTATGCCTGCTGGCAGGTGCTGTATTCTGCTGAGGTATTTGACCAGCCCTTGGTTTAGTGCTTTTGATCTGAAAACTCCACAGGTGTAGGATACAGTGAAAATATTTGAAAAAGTTTTGTGTCTCTTTTGAACAAGTGCAGACTTTTTTTGTGTGAATATCCTTTAAACAATATATTACAATAACTATTTACATAGCACTTACATTGGGTCAGATGTGAGTAACCTAGGGATTATTCAACATATCTTGAAGGCTGGTTGTTTTTTTAAAGCAGGTTTTCCCTCCCAGGATGCTCAGTCCCAAATTGTAAGAATAGTTAAAAATAAGAGATATTGTTAAAAGTTGATGTACTTGAGAAACCCTCAAGGGTTCTCTTTCTTTTCTTTTTTTTATTTTATTTTATTTTCTTTTTCCTGTAGGTCTTTGAAGAGGTCCCATCTGTAGCAAGCCACAGGATGTCTGCGTCTTCCTCTCCTCCCTGCTGCTGCCTGTGCCTCTGGGAGCAGATGCTATTGCCAGACATGAGAGGGCACTGTTCGTGCCTGCAGTGGCAGCAGGTGAAGAGACTTCTGGTGAAGTTGATGCCATTTGTCTGTTGCTTCTTACTTTATACTGTTGCCTTGACAACTGCCATGGAAAATGAGATTTCTGCAACATGTAAATCTTAGAAAACTCATTGTTCGTGGTTCTCTGGCTGTCCCTTTTTTTCAGAAGTGTGGCTTCCTTAGGGCTGAGGAGATAGCTCAGCAGTATAAATGCCTGCCTGGTAAGTGTAAGGTCTTGAGTTTGATCCCTAGTAAAAAACCAAAAAAAAAAAAAAAAAAAAAAACAACAAAAAACAAACAACAAAAAAAAACAAAGCCAAAAAACTCCCCCCAAAACAAAAATCCTCCTAACCAGAAGTGTGGCTTCCTTTTCTTCACACCAGTATAAGAACGTTTTAGTCTATTCCAGTGCAAAAACCATCTCCCTCCACGTAAGTGGAACAGGCTTCCTTCCTGCGGAGAATTCTCCAGAGGGAACTGGTGCCCCAGGGAGTCTCTGAAATCACAAGCATTTAGAGGAAAATTGAAGCTCTGTGGAATTTCAATCTGCCTTCCCTAAGAAGGCAGATAGTTTTAAATCATTGCTCCATTAAGTCTTTTGTATTCCCCAGCCAGTACTTTCTGTATTTCCGTCTTCCTTTTTCTTCCTGTGAAAACTTCTCTGTTATTTGGCCACGACTCTGTTCTTGTGCCTCATGAGGAGCTGGCAGTTCCTTGTTTTCCAGGGAGGCTGGCTTCTATCTCACGTGTGTGTCTGAGTTATCCTGGGGAGGTGAGTTCAAGGAATGGAGGTAACTTCACCATCTGGGGATCCAGTCAGGAGGATGCATCTTCCCTAAGTACATGGAGAAATTACAGTATGCAAGTGCTCTAAGGCCCTGGCCTCTGGGTCTGTGCTGCTTCTCCGTGGTGGCTTTGCAGGGGAGCTGAAGTTCTGGGGGAGGAAGGAAGGGCCCTCGTCTAGTGGTCCTGCTCTTCCAGAATTCTAGACAAAGGCTAGTAGCTGGCCCAGATCATTCAAAGCAAGATAGACATATGGCCTTTATAGGCAAGAGAAAGGAATCTGGAGGGATATTTAGTACCAGTAACTCATTGTGCATGTTGGAAACTGAGTCATTTGCAGGCAGACACTTATCTAAAGCCATGTAACCAAAAGCATAGACAAGACTGCATAAGATCTTTCAGGATTAGGCCCGTGTTTGTTGCGCTTATTCTGAATGTCAATGTATTTTTCTGGAAAAAAAAGCTAATTTAATGAAGCTGCTCATACGAACATCACAGAACTGGTTTACTTAGGGTGTGGATCATTAAACTTCCTTTCTGAGGCAGGGAATACTAGAGATTAAACCCAGGGCTTCTGCACCAAGCTAGAGCCCCAGTTCTATTTATTTATTTATTTATTTATTTATTTATTTAATTTATTTTATTTTGAGACAGAGTCTCTCACATAGTCATTAAGTTTCACAGGCTGGGCTTAAGTTTGTGATCCTTCTACCCCGACATCTCAGAGAGATGAGATTACAGGTGTGCCCCTCCCTGCATCTGGATCCAGTAAAAGTTCAATACCAAGGAAACACATTTAAGAAACCTTGGGAAGAGGTCACTGAGTTGAGTAACAATTCTCAGTTCTCCAGGGATCAGTATTCATTCATTCATTTATTCACTTTCTCAAATCTTTAGTAAGCACTATTGAATTGCAAGGAACAAAGCAACAAGGAGAATAAGAGAGTGACCCAGTATTACGTTGGCTTGCAAAGTTCTCTGTACGAGAGACGGCGTTTGACCTGGATGTTGACAATATGATTTTAAGTGGGGTTAGTTTCACAAATGCTAGAAGCAGAAAAAGTGAAAAGAATGCTTAAGAGCCATAACCCATTCTTTATGGAACTAATCTTCCTACAGGGGAATGATGGCATAGAAAGCTAAATTATAGATTTTTCTTGATGTTGTTCTTTCATAAATACATTCCTAGGCTTGGTTCATTAAGTAGGCATCCTAGTTACAACCTCGCATAGCTTTTGTGAAACTCTATAATTTGTCCTTCACAAACTCATCAACAATCAAATTACAGGTCACATGATTATTAGGTGAGCAAAGAGTAAACTCTTAGTAAGCTTCAAAGAATCATTGTTTAGCAGCCTGAATTTAATAAGAATTAATTTTTCATCAAACAGAAGAGGCGAGGTCAGCCAACTAGAGCTTGAGGGACAAATCTTTCTATCCCCTCTTTTTGTTGATAAATAATGTTGGAAGATTGCCAGTAAAGTATCTATAAACCATGGATATTGGCTGAAGCATTGTCTAGAGCTGCTTTTCTGTGGAATGGTTTTATCTGGCAGCACTCAGACATGGCAAGATGTGCAGAGCCTAAAATACTAGCTATCAGAACCTTTCCAGAAAAAGTTACTGATCTATGGGTTAGAAGATGAGAATCAAGTTCCAAGTGCTATGTAGGTGGTGGGAAGGGCTATGCTAGACTTGGTCTGTTAGAGGAACATCCCTGCTCATGAGTAAACTTCTTTAAGGACAGGGACAGAATACTAAATTTAGGAGGAAATAAACATGTAACTGCCTAAAGGAGAGTCAAAAGGACCAATTGTCTGTGAGGCAGAACAATGATGGTATAGTTACCAGAGCTAGACAGCTGGCTATGGGTCATCACTGTACATCAGATTCCTCAAGATAAGCAAGAGCCATCAGATTGTAGCACCAATCATAGCAGCATTGATTGACATTTATTGAGAGCCCTTTGGTACCTGGTAATATAGTGAGTGCTTGGGACAAGTACTGTGTGTATTTTCTTTGTTAATTCTAATAGTGATAGGATTATTGGGTCTATTTTGCATATACCAATATCAAGGCTTGGATAAAGTAATTCCCTAAAAGTCACATAACAACTAGGCAGAGGCTGTAAGATGTAACTTTGGCTAGTGTAATGCTAAAACCAGGATGCAATGCTGCTATAAAATAAATCCTTGTCATTTATTAAGCAGGTATGACTTTATGAGAAAGCTGTTAAGTATACAATAAGATCGATGGGAATAATTAAATCATCAATAAAGGCAAATGACACAGGGCACCCTGAGATCTCAAGGAAGTATCATTACTTGCTAAACTGTTAAGAAAACTGAATCTTAAATTTTAGTGAAGGGTGGATGGGAGAAGAAAATCTAGTTCAGGAAACTCTCAACGTATTCAGCAAGGTGATCGCATGGCTAGAGTATGCATCATGTAGCGTAATGAGCTTTGTGTGCTTCTTAAGGGCCACAGAGAATGGTGGTGATTAAAGCATTCTTTATCCATGTCTTCTACTATTTCCCCACGTAGCACACATCAGAAGATTCTTTATGCTGAGGGAAGTGGTTTCCTGGGAAGTGGACTCTGAGATGGAGATCTGAATTGAGCAGATTTCTTGGTAGTGCTGTGGAGTGCGACCTACAGTGAGGGACAAGGAACAAGCAAATGAAGAAGCTGGCTTCGCACAAAGCCTGAGCTTCTCTCCTAGGGACTTTGTGCAGGGCTAGCATTTCAGAGCAGTCCCACTGCGTTTGCTAGGCCCTTGCACTGCTACACCCATCTTACCTCTATCTCCAGGGTTAAGAAAGAACCTTGGGCGAGGCTGCTTAGTCTGGCTCAGAGAGGGGCCCAGGTGTCAGACATATCTCCTTGAGTCTGAAGGAATCAGTGCCTCCATATGGAGGACTTGGACGGTACAGTTTAAGATCTACCATGTTATCTAATGCGCTTATTTTCTCCAGCATAGTCCGAGTTGGATACATTAGTCCTTCAGGCATCACAGCCTGCAGGCACTGTTCAGTGTGCCCAACTCCAAAGATCCAACTAAAGAAAACAACATAAGATCCTAGAGGGAATGCTTATGGACTCTCATGTTTTTCTATCTGTAAGCTTCTATCCTTCCCCTTAGTGTGCAGGTATAATGAGTCACAGAGGTGGTGGAGGGATATGTTGGCATGAATTACTTTAACAGGTGTTACTTGCCGAAGTGGTCTCTGTACAGACTGTAAGTTTGGAGTCAGTTTTCAGGATCTCACTACCCTTATTAGAGTCGAGACTAAAGTTTTCCCCAATATATATTGTACATTGGAATGGATCATATTTTCACGGGAGAGTTGACTGTGGATATATAAGGTCCTGGGGGAAGTGGATCAGAAAACTAAATGCAATTTTTAAGATTTGATTTTTGTGATTCCCAGAATTTAGTATGAGACAATATTTTGAAAATAATTTTAGTAGATGAATTTTCATGAATTTTTGCCTCTGTAATTTCTTTAGTTTAACTTCTGCTACGTCTGACCTTCTGGGACTTACTGAATGTTTTAGTTAGGTAGATCACTGGATACGGGCAGTTAATGTATCTGACCTGATGTGGAGCCAGTGGAGGAAAAAATATCCACATGTACAAAAGTTTATGGCAGAGTGAAAGACCACTTTGCTTGGACAATGGAAGGAAATTATAGACACTCAGACCATCTCAAGGGAGGGTTGCTGAAGCCAATTAGGAGGGTTTACATGTAACACAACAGATTAGGGGTAGGAAATAAAATACTGAAGCTAGGTGTAATGCACTTAGAAAAGAGTGATAAGTGTAGGAAATTGGCTGGAATTTTCAACCTTAATTCCTTCCTCTCAAAGAAGTTTTAAGATGATCTACATAGCATCATCATATTTGCTGCCTACCTTTTTTCTCGGTCTACACTTTAACATTCAGCTAACTGCAAATTTTTAAGTTAGGTATTACTTACTTATACATAGAGAAACTGAAACTCGTAAGTTTTGAGTGAGTTGTATAAGTAAAGCCTAAATTTCTTTTGTATTTATGGCTCTATGAATTAACTAAGCTTATGGATTTTTTTTAGAGTTTAATTTTAGGGTATTAAAGAAGCACAAAGAGCTTTAAAAATTACTTAAGACATTTATTCATATTAATATGACTTCAGTCCTGTGTCAAAGTCCTGGTCATTTGCAATTGTGCTTTGTAAGTTCACATATTTTAAGATCATTTGCAACTCACTTAGAGGTCCTTGGAAAAGACTCAGGTCAGTGAGGTAAAATGTTCTAACAGATCTATGATTAAGTACCTATCAGTGATGAGTCTTTAATACAAATGAGGCTGTGCAGAATGACTTTTCATGGGAATTGTAACATAAATGAGTTGAGTTACTCCAGGCTTTAGGCCAGTTTCAGTAGTCACACGTGGAAAATAGGATGGTTGCATAAGTCTGAGCTAATGTTACCATTTACAGTAGATTTCAAACTCCTTGAAGTTCTATGTTCAGGTCTAGTTCTCTATTTTAGTACTATGATAAATACTGGCAAACTACGTCCTTTCCATAATTATTTGTTTTTTCAGCTTGCACTATCACCCTTGTCCAAGTCTCAGCTATTTTAACCTTTACACAACAAAGTAAACTAAAGTCCAATGATAGTTTGTACTGTTATCTGTGTGTGTGCACGCTCATGCATGTGCAGCACTTTCAATGCAGTAGAACTTACATTATGACTTCATGCATAATAAAATCTTAAAAATATTCTGTTCAGTTTTCTTTGGTCATTACCTCCAATTCTTGGCAAGTTCATAATATGAAATGTATAAAATTGCCATTGTCAAGAAATAAAGCACTCTTAAAAGAGGTTTCACCTACTCAAAAGTAAGATATTTTATAACTTGTTGAAAGTATAAGGTCCTGAGTTCAATCCCCAGTACCACAAAAAAAAAAAAAAAAAAAAAAAAAAAAAAAAAAAAAAAAAAAAAAAAAAAAAAAAAAAAAAAAAAAAAAAAAAAAAAAAAAAAAAAAAAAAAAAAAAAAAAACAGTGGATGACATGCTGTCATCCTTCAGTGATCTCTTTGTGGACAGGGGCCAGAGTCCAGGTTCTCCACACTCACAGGACACAGAGAAACAACTCCACTCCAGATGCTTTGAAGAATGACATTGAGTTTTTCCTGAACATTTTCTTGGGTTAACTTTGGGGTTAACTGATGATTATACTTAATGTTCCAAACAGGAAATTTCCCAGAAAGTCTTTCTAGATTCTACTATTTCTTTTCAACGATCCATACCATTGCTAGTCACTGACCATCCTTTTCACTGTCTTTAGTCAGTCTAGCTTCCTTCCCACTGACTTCCTTGTGAAAACAAGACCCATGATTTTTCATTCATCACAAGTGGCCCTTGAGCTTCTGCTCTTGCCTACCAGATAGATTACACTACTGTGAGTCAGCACCGTGTGTATGGCTGTTGTGTGCCTCAATAGGAAATGTTCAATGTCATCCCACTTTTCCTGTGAATAATTCTCTCTGCCCATCTCCAGAGGATAAAATTCTTCCTCCCATTATGTATTAACCAACTTGTCTTTGCTGTGGTTGACATGAGAAGCGCTTGTGGACTGATAATCAGAATTATCCTATCTCTTGGTTCTTGGGTCTGTCTCTCTTTCTCCTCAATACCTCATTTTGGTTCCCAGAGCAGAACAACTTTCCATAGTTTAGCAATTCAAAATACTTTACTGAAGTCTGTATTCAGTGACCACAAATGCCATTGATCTGTGGAAAACGTGGCTTTCAAAGTTCTATTATCTGAGTTAAGAATACACATTTGGAACACAGCCCATGAGCAAGCAGCTGTGTGCTAGGCCCTCACTCCAATCCTATGTGGCTACCTGCCTTGATGTAAGTTGCCTCTGGGGATGTGATGCAGAGCCCGGTCAGAGGCCAACATCCAGGACTCCCTGACCCTGGCCCAGCTGTGCGTGACCCTGGGCAGATGTACCCAACTGCAAGCAGTGAGTGCCCCTTGCACATGCTCCACGCACCTTGTTTTGCATGCCTAAACAAATTGCGGCACTCAATCCTACTTTTTCCCCTAAGAAATAGGAGCAGTGATGTGTGCTTATGCTCATATTTCCACACACTTATCCACTTACAGACACTGCTTAGATAAGCATAAGACATAGGTCAGATGCATTTTACTCTAAGGGTCTCTTAAACTCTCCTCCTTTCTCTCCATCACATGACTGCACATGGTAAAGAACATAGGTGAGAGTGCGACTGCTATTGGCATAATTTTGAGAGTAATTTATTTCTTTTAACTAAATGGCTTGCATATGTCCATGATTTATTTTTTAGCAACAGACTATTTTTGAATAAACTTCCTAATCAATCATGATTTACTCTCATTCTGTGACATTATGGTTGGGAACTGTCGATTTGGAATGGGAGTGTAAATTTCTAAATTTTTTTCACTTCTCTTTCCTCTTCCCCACAGTCTTGCCGGCTGTGGATTGGCGAGCAATTATACACTTCCCGGGGTTTGTGAGGGCTGTAGCCATCTATATTTCTCTGCAAAGAGTATATGGAATAAAAGTGTGCACTGCAGAGGTAGTTAAGTGAGCCAGATATAGCAAACTAAGGCAGATAACGATATGGCCTCAGGCCCAACATGGCTGAAGTCATTCCTTCCTGACAAGACTAACGGCTCTTTTGCCCTGGAGGCCCTCAGTTCCACAGAGCTCTGGGCTGTCATCCTTCTCTCCCTGAACACGTGAGGTCATTAAGAGAAATGCTGATGCCATGCTAGAGGCCATGATCTTCCCTGCCACCAGGTTGCAGCTGACACATGGATGACATTTCTTTGGTGTCAAACCCAGGCAGAGCGTTGTCCTACCTGTCCCAATATCTGTTGGAAATCAGCTCTTGGAAGGAATTTAATTGGTTCTACCTCAATTCAGATCAGTCTGAGAAGCAAGGATAAAGTCACCATGCAAGGGCAATCCTGGATTGCAAACAAATGCGGAAGAAGCCTGTGCGCTAACAACACTGTGAGAAAGGCTGCAGGGATGTGAAACTCGTAAGTAAATCATGATATGATGCGCATCCGATACCTAGCCATCATTGTGTGCACATTTGTCCGAGGTAGCTTTGGGTAAATATTGCAATGCCCATCCTACTAATGAGTACATGAGCATATTTGGCTATTAGAAATTTACTTTCTGATATTAGAAATAATGGGTATAATGTATTCGTCTAAAGCATAGTTGTTTTTCCTTCTGTGCTCCAGCTGTGAATGTTTCTTCTATGTTTTCTTACTCTGCACAAGGCAACAAAGGACTCATTGTATACCCACCAGCATATCAGTCCTCCATTCCTTTAGATCTTTCAGGTGATTCTTCTGGGATTACATAGGAACCACAGGGCAAGAGCAGAGGAAATGACATTTACTGTCTCCATAATGCTGCAACGGGAGGTCCTTTGCTTACCTGGGCCTGCATTGCCGCTGGCTGGCAGGAACTGATCCTCAGATCAGTGACATGGTTACCCCTGCCACCACTGTTACTTGTCATCAATCTTATCATAGCCTACATTAGCTATCATGAACATACTCAACTGGAGCAGGTATGTTTGCGTATGTATGTCGAAGTTGCCAGGCAAGGTGAAGGAAGCTGTATAATCTTAGCTCTGGTCATTGGACAAATGGCCCAAACATGGCAGCATCTATAAGCCTGTAGGTCATGAGTGACAGAGACTGAATGAGAACATGTATGCTCCGTGAGTCACTCTTCTCCACACACTGGGCAGGAAGAGCAACACACAAGATTCATGCAAGTCTCACAGAACCTTGTGCAGCCATATTAATATTTCCCATGCACCACTGTAGAGTTACGAAGTTCTGCCTCAGGTATTATTTTTGGTAATGTTTCACACACACATAAACAATATCCTTTTTAAGATAGACATTACAATTCCAATTTTACAACTCAAGGAGAAGTTCAGAGAGTTTAAACAAGTTGTCCAAGATTAAACAGCCTGTAAACATCTTCTACATATCATGAGATCATTTTAATTCAATTCATTGCTTTTTCATCACAAGAACATAACAGTTGCACGAAATCATAATTAGTACCATTTATCAGATTCTTAGCATGTGTCATAGATAACATTTAATTTTTTTTTTTAATTTGTGCTTTAATCTGCTGAGGTATTTGGTCAGCCCAAATGATGCATTTCAATCATCAGATATATGAACCCTAGACAATAAAATATTTGGTTTAGCAACAGCAAAGAAAGTGTAATTTTAAGGCTTTTTGTCAGCATAAGGTTCTTTTTATATATATATATATACAGGGTCTCAGTACACAGCTTCAACTTGTAGTCATCCTCCTGTTTTCACACTCCCAGCATGTGGATTACAGGCATATGCTACCACACCCTGACTTAGTAACCAGCTCAGTGCTCCCAGAGGTGGGGCTGTGCTCCCGAGGGCATGTGGTAGCATTTAAGTTTTGTAAAATTCCTATGGGGTAAGTATAATATTGTTATTTCCATTCTACATATGTAGACGAGGCTATGAATACCTATATGGTGGTGTGACTAAGAAGGAGCATAGGTAGCTGGCCTCCATGCAGGCTTTGAGCCCCATACTCAAGTGTTCTTAGCTCCAGGACATCTGCCAAGTTTCACTGTAAGAATGTCAGATTTCTCATTTTAAAAATATAGGCAATAAGGCTCTCTACTTCTGAGAACTGTTGTGATATTTTATGAATAAATATGTGCAACATAAAAAATTATGGTTTTAAGCACATAGAATGAATTTAATAAATACTAACGATTTTTTGTTCTTAAGTTTTTGTTGAAAATTTTATTTAAGGATGGAAAGGAAGATATTGGAGCAAATTAGTGCTTTATGAGAAAGTGTGAGTTTTTAACAGCTGCCCAATTCTGCCTCTTGAAAAAGTCTTGCTTGAATAAATCTATAATCTGATTTCTTTTGTGCTTGTTTTCCTATGTGCTAAGCTTTCAGAGAAAGGACCGCTGACTGAAACATGGATCTCTCTTACAAAACTGCTCCACACTCTGCAGCTTTCACTGAACTTGAGGTTATATGTTTAGTCTTTTGACAATTTACTGAATCCTACCGGGACAATATTGAATGTGTCTCTTCAATTAGACTGCAGTTCCTTCAGAGGTAAGAACATTACTGCCTGTCTTCCAATGATTACTTCTGAGATAAATGCAAAGTTGAATTTTAACAGAAGGAAAAAGTGAGTAATTTTTTCCCTTTAGTTCAACTTCTTTCAGGTGAAATGACACCTATTTATTCTTAATCTTTGCGGTTTAGGCATGGTTGCTAACCAACTTCTATTTCAGCCATCTCTGTCAGAAAGTGACTCAGGCCAGGCTTCTGCAATGCTAAAGACTTTCTCTTCCTGGTCATCATCACTGGCTCAGGTACAGGCATGTGATTCAAGCCAGCTTATCAAGTAGAGAGAGAGAGAGAGAGGGAGAGAGAGAGAGAGAGGGAGAGAGAGAGAGAGAGAGAGAGAGAGAGAGAGAGAGAGAGAGAGAGAGAGAGAGAGAGAGAGAGGAACAGAAGGGAGGTGGGAAAGGAAAGAAAGGACAGAAGAGACACAGGAAGAGACACTGCTGAGTTACATAATTCAGCTCTGCCCAGTGCAAGCATACCCTGAATTTCTTATATTTAACATTTTCTCAATCAAGTGGGCTTTTTTTTAAAATCACTTGCAACACAAACGGTTATGGCATACAGCATACTTACTTGAATATCTGATACTAAATCTTGATGTTAAATTGGCATATTAATCTTGAATAACTGATGTTATATTTCTGTGGTATCTGTTGCCCCATAGGACTCTGGTAAGAGAGGCGATGGCTATCTTTTGCCCATGCTTTGCCCAGGCAGGCTGACTTTGGCAGCTAGCTTTAAGAATTCTTCATAATAAGGACTTAAGAAGACAATCACAAGTCAGTTTAAATTAAATTTCCTGGAATAGGTTTAATCTAATGAGGTCATTAACACAGGGTGACATACCAGGTTTGGCTGATAGCATCGTGGAATAAGGGCTGACTTTTCCTTCCGTAAGAATGCAGAGTGCACACGGCACATGGGCCAACACCTTGTGAACTTGAGATGTAAGATAGTGATGAAATAGACATTAATTTTCAGTCCAGACAGGATGAGTGTAAAATAATGCTTCTTGGTATGATTGTTGCTATTAATGAAACCAGTGACATCTTTTGCTGGGAGCAAAAGTGCACAGAAGTGTCAGGGCTCTCAATGCACTCATGAGTCGAAGGGGAACCGTGCAGAAGACTACGGTGTTGGCCATGACTAGGCCCAGTTTCTACATGTGAAGTGGCATGAACAAGTTTTGTGGCTAAAGGTGGGTGCTGCAAAGCCCCTTGCTGTGTTTTGCCCTGTGGCCATGGGCATGCACAAGTGAGGCAGCCCTAGGTTATCACTCAGGGCTGATCCTCTGTCTGGCTTGGCACTGTGATCCATCCAGCTTGGCAACATAGCTAGGAGCTTTGGAAAAATGCTCACTGGCAGTGGCCTAAATGTCACCATATTATTCTTATGTATAAATCCAACACTGGCTTTTCAAATGTTGTATGAACATAGCTCTGGCATGTAACTGAAAATAGTGCAGTGTGTGATGAAATGATCTTTCAGGTGGGAACAATTGGTAGCACTTCTAGGGGCATTTTATTGGAACTGCCATGGGTGTACCAGGAAAAAAAGATACAGTCTTGAGTTGACGTTGGACATGTCCTGCTCAGATCTCTTGTACAAAGGATTTGTTCTAGTTGCTGCTTCTTGGGATCCAAGAAAGCGTGCTGTCTGAAGCCACACTTGCCATAGCTTATCTCAAGCCAAGAGCTGAGCAAAACATGATGCTAAGTCTAGCTCATTCTTTCCTGATGGAGTAGTCTTCTCATGGCGAGCTTGGGTTGTTGATTTTTTGTCAGCTTCTGACCCTTCCAACCAGTTTTTGATCCTCTGTTTTCATTTGTTATGGTCAGTCCTGTATCACATATTTTGGCCCAATCCTCTTCATAGGTATTTCCTGCAACAATTTATTTTAAATATTTAGTGCAGGGGTCTCCCTGCCCAGATCCTGGATCAGTGGGAACATGGGTAGAAATTCTTGGCTTGTGACCCTGCACCATCAGAACTTCTTCATCACCCAGAACAAAGCCCTGGCATCTGCTGTGGAATCCTGCAACAAAATTCCCCCCAGAGAGGCTGGGGTTCATATACTCCCTGCTAGTTCAGAGGTGAATGTCTTGCCAGAAGAGCATGGCAGGATCACTTCCATGAGCTGCAACAGGAAGAAGCTGAGCTCACCAGCCACATTTGGACAAGATCAAACTTGATAGATCTAGACCCAAATTTCAGTAGGTGCTAGTAGAATAACTTCATGAAAGTTCTGCAACAAAGATCAGAGGACAGTGTTATACAAAATGACAAAGAGAAGGAGCAAGATGCAACCTCAGGCCACGAGCCACCCCCAGAACAAATGCAGGAGACACTAGCATAGAAGAAAATGATAAGCACACAGCTGAAAACTCTGAATTAATAGCATTTGAGGTAAAGACACAAGTGAAGAAACATAGGGAGGAAATTAGATCAGAAATAATCTCTGAAGTAAAAATGAAATGTCTAAATTAACAGTGTCTAAAGTAAAAAAGGAAAGAAAAAACAACTGTAGAAACGTACAAATAGCCAAGCAATGGCCGTGACTCGTCCTGAAGGCTGACACTAACAACAGTTCTACAAAGTACATTCTATGGTCTCAAATTTAATCCTGAGGGGATTTGACCCTGGAAGATACAAAAAAAAATGAATGTTTTGTTATACAGGTCTTGCTTCGACTTGCCCTTGACCACCCAGCAAGAAAAAAAAA
>PVJA010002030.1:7729-113859 GCA_004027025.1 Myocastor coypus
ATTTTATTTATTTATTTTGTTGTTGTTGTTGTTTCAGAACTTTTGTTTGTTTATTTATTTTCATGGCCGGCTCAGCCTGCCCTGAGGGCAGGGCTGGCACAGCATGTGGTGCCGGGGATCGAACCACTGTCCCTGCAGCCGCCCAAGCTTTGCTTTCCTAAGCAGGTGCTTTAGACCACTGAGCCATCCCACCGGGCCCCTTTTATTATTAATCTTAATGTAGAGATTTCATTTGTTTAAAAGAATGTGTTGATGGATGAACTTACAAAACCTGCTGCACTGGATACCCAATTCTACAAGGACAAAGGTTCAGTGTTCCAAAATGCCAGCTCTGTCCTGGCTGTAGCCCAGGTGGACTGTGAGCTGTGTGAGGTGCTGGGACCTGAGTCCAGCATGTGTGTCCTCTCCAACAACAGCATGAATACCAAGTGCACTTCTCTGAATGTGCACAACGAAAGAGACCACAGACTAGAAGCAAGACCCATGCAGAAATAATTGTTTGCTTGAATTCTACAAGCACAATATATATTTTTGTCCCATCATTGTAGAACATGCCTATAAACACTTCTAAATAGAATAATGCCACTGTATCAATTCTTAAAGTTCTCTTTGTGCTTAGGTAAGCGCAAAGGCAGCATTTTTAACACTTAATCACATATGAGGTGTCCAGTACTCTTTGGAGGAGATTCTCAAGAGCCTAGAGTGTGTCTTCAGCTTCACAATACCCATGTACAGCCCCAACAAGTACAGTAGTGGGGAAATCAAGTAGCACAGGATAAGTGGGATAAATAGGATTGATGAATACCTTATGTTTTCTAATATTGTTTGCTTTTTCCATTGCTTAGAAATGGCCTAAAATGTAATCTATTCATACCATTTAATGTAATCTTTTTTTCTGATATCATAGAGCCAGATACTTTACAATTATAAGACTCCTTAGTGAACCAATTCTAGTAGTGATAGTTGAGGATTATATTTTGCTGCCTTCTAGAATGTGAGTTTCTAGGACATAGACATTATGTGGTCTTTATATAACAAATACAATGTGCTTTGTGTGGTGTAGTTGTGGTAAGTGATTCCATATATGATTGTTGATTCACTAAGTGACCGATGATTTTTTTCCTGGATTTATTATCTCAGTTATCTATAAAGTGCTGTCAAATTAAAAAACACAGATTTGATCTTTATATCATCCAACAATTTTGCATTAAAAATCCTCTTCATAACTCAGAGCTTCATAATTGAACAATTCTGGATAGTTACAGAAATTATGCTATGCCCATGCCATGGATAAGGAGAAGTTTTCAAACTAAATACTATGCTGAGTGTCTTTCTGGTCACTGTGCCATCTGTAGAGCTAGAATCTGGGAAAAATAAAACTACAGCCTCATCAGTGTTATAACCACAGTTCTAGAGGCCTAAAGCAAAAGAGTTCATCGTCAGGGCTCTGGGCCTGTTATTTCTTAGTCAAAACCAACATCTCATACATCACTCAGGTCCAGAATATGAAACTTTTCTTAGCAGTGTAATTCTAAAACCTCATCTCCTTTCCCATGATCCCTACTGGCAGATGATAGATGGACATGACAGCAGGAGAGTGAATGTCCAGTTTCTCCGCTCGAACATTGGGATTGTTTCCCAGGAGCCAGTGTTGTTTGCCTGTAGTATAAAAGACAACATCAAGTACGGGGACAACACCAGAGATATTCCCATGGAAAGAGTCATGGAAGCTGCAAAGCAGGCTCAGCTGCATGACTTTGTTATGTCGCTTCCAGAGGTGAGTACCTGGCTTGACAGCTCCTGTGGGAGACAGAGGGGGAGGAGAGGTAGGGCTGCCCAAACTATAATGGTCATGATTTCAAGGAGGACTTCAAAGGCAATATAATTTATGTCTCCAAGGGCTTCTATTGTCTCAGTTTTTAAATAAATGTACTTCAATAACATATTTTATAGTTAGGGAAAGTATTAGCCAACAAAATGGATGCTATCAAATTTGTTACACAGAAAATTCTAGTTTAGCATTGTGGGAACATCTGAGATTTGAGACAGACATGGAGAGACTAAACCCAAGCTCCGCCACTCACTAACCCTGTGTGTGTGTGTGTGTGTGTGTGTGTGTGTGTGTGTGTGTGTGTGTGTATGAGAGAGAGAGAGACAGGGAGAGACAGACAGAGGGACAAAGACAGAGAGAGACAGAGACAGAGACAGAGAACAAAAGAGAGAGAAAGAGACAGAGAGACAGAGGCAGAGAACGACAGAGAGAGAGAGAGAGAGATTTTGGAATAATTTCTTATCTATTCTGAGATTGTTTACTACACCTATAAAAAGCAAAAATACAAAAATTAAATGAAAGAGTGCACCAAACAGCCACACAGAAAGCTGCGGCTGCTGTATTGGTATCAGTGTTTCAGTATCTGGTGACACTGTGTGGCAGCAGGAGCTACACTTGTCTCTGTGTCTCTACTTTTCTAGAATCATGTCTAAACTTAGCACAGTACTGGCCTTTTCATCAACCACCAAGTGTTTTTTTTTTTTTTTTTTTTTGGTAGTTAACTGCAGGGAAAATTAAGACCTAAAAGCCCAGTCATAGGAGCCAACTATTACCTTCTCTACTTCATCTTAAGGTATCATCACTTAAGAATTAACTTTTTTTTGTAAAGGATTATGTTTGAAATTTTTGTGTGTTTGTGTTGGGCTTTTTTTCCCACAAGCTTCCTCAAGCCTTAAGCTCATGACCAGCTTCTGAGTTAGGTAGCCTCATTGGTAAGCACAAAAAATGACCATTTGCTACACTTGAAGTAGAAAAGCAAAGGTTGTGTGTGTCCTGGAAGATCTAATTGTTGTGCAGATGTTTATTGAACACTGCTCATGTTGCACAAGAACTTCCTTAAAGTTGGTTTATTGCCTTTTTATTAGAGTTGCCCCTAATAACCTTTGCTGAGTACCTCATCTCTACAACGAAAAAGGAGGCTGCCATGGGTCTCACCTGGCTTAGCTGACATCTGTCAGGAAGCAAGGAAAGTAAACAAACCCTCACCTAGAAGGCAGGACATCGCAGTGGTCCAGGGCACACTAGATACACTTGGGCCTAATGTCACTTCAGCTGCTTATTTATCTTTGTACAGATTTCTTGCTTCTCTATGTCTAAGTTTTATAATTTGTACAGTAGGAAGGTTTTTTTTTTTTTTTTTTTTTTTTTTTTTTTTTGCGAGACCAGGGTTTGAACTCACAACCTTGCACATGCCAGGCAGGCACTTGCACCATGAAGCTATCTCCCCGACCCCTGTACAGTAGGAAGTTTAAAGTTTCTGTGAATACTAAATGATGGGGCATAATCCTTGATGTTTAATAAATATTCTGGGACTTTTCCTCTCTTGTATTTAGGATAGGGTCTATAGGGTCTACAGAGTCTCACTACATAGATCAGTGTTTTAGTTACTTTTTGCTCGTTGCTGGGACAAATACCCGACACTCAAAATGAAGGAAGGAAAGGTTTATTTAGCTCACAGTTCATGGAGGTTTCAGTCCATATTTGGTTGGCCCAAGGCTGAGTGGAGCAGGGCAGAGAGCATCCAGTTCATGGCGGCAGAACAGCAGCAAAATGGTGGCAGAGGCAGCCAACCAAACAGGGCAGCAGAGCAGCAGCACCAGCTCGAGCTCCAGTCTATCTCTGTCTCTCTTTATATTACATTCAGGCTCTCCACCTTAGCTCCTGCCCTAGGCTACACCCATAATCCCAGAAGTACTTCCACCCATAATCCCATCAGTACTAAAACCTATAATCCCAGGGATCATAGATCAAGTCTCAAACTCTAGAAGTCCCCGCCCAGTGACTCCATGAGGCTTTGGGGGGACAACTAGACATAAACCATAACAATCAGACTCCTAGTGATTCTCCTGTTTTCATCCTCCCAAGTGCTGGGATTACTGGTGTGTACCACCATGTCCAGTCTCAATCACTTTCTCTGCACATCCTTGGCAGGGCCAGCATGGCATTTTGGGGCTCAAACTCCTGCCCCTGCACTCTGCTTAAGCAGGTGCTTTAGTCTGCTGAGCTATCAGGCTGGCCCCTGTGACTTTAAACTATTAATGTAGCCACATCAAACATCTAACTAGATATTTTTCTTCCTAACTTTATCAAAAGCAACAAATACAGGAAATTCATTGAGTGATACTGCATTTTTCAGATGAGTTTGTAGCCCAAAAAATGTTACATAAGTTCTTTATAACCATAAAGCTCATAAGCAGCAGAGCATAATTTCATACCAAGGTTTATATTTTAAAATATCATCATTCCAATAGAGGAGGGGATCAGAGGTCTCTAAAAAGGCATTTACATTCCCAGGGTTTTTCCTTTTGGAAAGATTTTTTTCCAGGTAAGAGTCTGGAAATTAGGTAGTCTCAAATCAAGGTGGATCTCCTGAACAGGTTCTAACTTGAAAACTATAAGCCTAAATGAATGCAGATATGGGTGGTAAAATTCCCTTGTTTTTCAGCAAAACTTTCATATTTTTGGTATAAAAAATTTCATTTCATTGAACTAACAGAAAGTAGTTATATGTATAGTCCTATGTCCCATAATCACAGTGGGTTATTAGCAGAACTGGCAGTGTCAGAAGGTGCTGATTCAAGCCTTTTACAGCTCAGCATATTAATCTAGCTTTATGTTTTATGCTTCATGGTTAAACTCTTCTGCTGGGTGGTTAAGGGCAAGTTAAAGCAAGACCTGTATAACAGAACATGTAATTTTTGTATCTCTCAAGGTCAGTGAAGTGCCCTCAGAATTTACCTTGGAACCATGTAAAGTGCTTTGTAGAACAGTCGTCAGTGTCAGTCATCTGGACGAGTCACGCCATTGCTTGACCAGTTTGTTCTCTGTGGAAGCCTGAGAGGATGTTTTCTCTTTTTCTCTCTAGGTGACTCTCCTTAGGGGAGAAAAAAAACTTTCATAGTTTTCTTATATTTCCAAGTGGGTTTGATATCCTTTATAGAACCCACTGAAGTCAAAAAACAAGACATAAATTCACAGAAGAGGTGTTGCTGGGTGCTCCATCAGCACAGGAGCACTGACTGTTTCTATTTCTCAAGCTTTCCAAATTTTTTCCAGAAATATGAAACAAACGTTGGGACCCAGGGCTCTCAACTCTCTCGAGGGGAAAAACAAAGAATTGCTATTGCTCGAGCCATTGTACGAGATCCTAAAATCTTGCTACTAGATGAAGCCACCTCTGCCCTAGACACAGAAAGTGAAAAGGTAAATATGGGTTTCTTAGATCATTGTGAATGAACCTTTGCTGTAAAATTCTTCCCTAGAAAATGGTGCTCTTTCCAACTTTCTGATTCATTAACAGTAAAAATTGGCAATGCTTTGTGGAAGCAAAGATAATAATCTGAAGAAAGCTATTTAACATAAGATTGCTTGAAATAAAAATTTTAACTTTATTTTTCAGACTCATTAGGCTATGTGACATTTTTTCCCAAAGATAAATAATTAACTTTCTTGAATAAAGTAAAAAGAATTTGAGTCACCTGGAAGGCATAATATGTTTTATTGTTTTCAAGCTAAATAACAGAGCACATAGGCCACATGTAACTCAAAGAGGGTGGTATCTGATATGCATGAGAGGAGGTGAAATTAAGAAAAATATAGTAATGAAATCCAAAATTTGTGACTGTCACTTGAGAAATCAGGATCCTACTTTGGAGAGGGCTAAATGTCCCCACTGAAGAAAACTATCAGGAACGACCATTTAATTACTCCCTCCATGGTTTTCTTGATTTCATTTTAATAAACTAGGCCAGGTACTATGAAATTAAATAGTGGCTTCATACTTTGGCTCCTTTTACTTTGCTGAAGCTTCTCAGTCTGTGAGCTGGAAGTTAAATCACTGCTGCATTGAATGAGGAATCATTGCTTAATCCCCTCCTGTACTGAGTCTTTGAGTTTACCACTAAGAATGGAACTGCTACTCTAGGGCTACTGAAGTAGTCTCCCTGTGGTGGCCTAGGGACAATCATGTGCCTACATCAACTTGTTGCTCTCTTTTTGCAGACAGTACAGGTTGCTCTAGACAAAGCCAGAGAAGGTCGGACCTGCATTGTCATTGCCCATCGCTTGTCCACCATCCAGAACTCAGACATCATTGTTGTTATGTCACAAGGAGTAGCCATTGAAAAAGGAAGCCATGAAGAACTGATGACCCAGAGGGGGGCCTACTACAAGCTGGTCACTACTGGCGCGCCCATCAGTTGACTTCTCTCAGGAACTCCATGTACCAATGATGCTCAGAGTACAGGTGTGCTGCAGGTTGTTGCATCTTTAAAGGGCAGTGTTAATATTCAGAATTTATAGGCATGGTCACCCACAGGAATTCACACTAATTTCTAATGACCTTTAATGGTAATTAAGTATGAGCTGTCCACATGGAAAATGAAAGAAACCAGAGTCCTTATGAGTTAGAATCTAAAGGGGGAGAAGCCTATGACCATCTCATTTTGTACTGCAGATCCATAGAGCTCAGGATGTAGTAAAGTCTTTAGACTTTCTGGAAGTGGGAAGAGAGGGACACATGGGGCTAAAGATAGAAGAATGGGCTGCAAACCTGTGAAGAAGCAGAAGTACAGAACCGCTGCCACAGGCTGGCTGTTTTTGTCCAGTGACAGCAGAATCATAGCAGCTCCCTCTTTGGGGTAGCTCACAAGCAGGCTTACACAGTAGGACACAAGCTGCAGTTGAAGTGCTGGCTAACAGAGGAGATGGGGTTGTATATGTGAGTAAAAAAATCTTCTAGCCATCCACCTCTGGCAGGAGACTGAAAAATGAATAGTCAATACAGAAAAAGATACCTAAGGTCCCAAAGCTAAAAGTCTTTCCAAAAATTCCCAGCTGCATAGATTATCTTATTGTGAAGCCTCTTGGGCAACAACATGCACACGCTGGCTCAGAGCTTCCCAGGATTTGCAGTGTTTTATTCTTGGGTAGGAACAGACTGTCAAAGATCTCCAGGAAACACATTAACATATAGAAGCAATGACAGCAGACCCCCAACACGCAGAAAGGACATGACAGGCAACAGAGAGAGTATAAATATTCGGAAGACAAACACATTCACTCATGAGACAAGAGATATTTGCATCTATCCAAGATAAAACAATAGTCCAGAAGGATGAACACACACAGACACATTAAAAAGAGCTCTTGATGGCAGAAATGCAAAATTTAGTTCCCAGTCAACTGTCCCTTCATCACAGCATCATCTCCCTGTCTTGCTCCCAGGCCTACTCTGTGTGTATGTATTTTCTTCCCATGGTGAGGAAATGAGCTTCTGACTACAAAGTACAAGCCTGTTCGGTACTTCCTGGGGAAAAAAAAAAACAAAAAACAAAAAACTGCTAACATGGTTTGGCAGGTTAACTGTTCAGGATAGAACTGTCACTGATTGCCAAGTTGAGGTGGAGAGGAGAGGAATTCAGTCTAGAAGTGAAACAGGATGGTGCTGGAACTTGAAGAATGAAGAGGCCTAGGGGAGAGAATGAAGCTGAACACATGCTCATCCTCTAATCTTGGAACAACGAGGCTGGTGTCTGCATTATTAATATTTCTTGGATGGCTGAAGAGTTGGCTGAATCTATTTTGATGCTTATCACAAGTCTTTTATTTCCTAATGTTTTTATGGTATGTTCGTGCTGAGATCAAATTTTCCCTGTAACCCTCATAATTAAAGTGTACATACTTTTTTTAAAGTTACAGAGGAAAAAATAGGCGGACAATAGATTGTCTCTTGGTAAAACATGAAGCTGTTCAACTAACTGGTGGATTGAAATGTGGAAAGGAGACATGACCTAATAGAACTTATGGATAAATCAGTAATGGGTAACGGAATCCACACACGCACCCTTGCGCAAGAGCACGCATGCACACACGCACACACACGCACACACACACACACACACACACACACACACACACACAGGTGCTTGGGCGGGCAGGGGAATTACTAGTTATTGGTTTTGAAAGAAAAGAAAAACTATACAGAAAAGAAATATATTTATGTCATACTACATGATTCACCTGAGTATATTATTTATAAAGTCATATCAGCGTAAATGCTTAATACCAGTCTACATCAAAATCAGACATAGGTTATGAAAGTGAGCAGAAAATACATGCAGAAGATTGGGCATGGGCTAGGACATGGATGCACAAGGCCTGGGTCTTCATTTTCATTCATGTTTCATAATGAGAACTACATAGTTAAATGTAAACAAATAGCAATAAAGCATCTAAATGTATGTATATGTTTTAGTAAGCATTTTATTTACCTTGAAATATTGCCATCACAACATGCAATCAACATAAGAATTATCACTGAACTATTTTACATTATCTTATTGTACTTATATTAAAAACCAGATGTGTTTAGGTTTCAAGTTCATTTTAGTCCAGAGTAGGCATATGTCAAATGCTGCCCACAGTATTTACCTGGTTGAGTTCACAAAAAGAAATGAACTAAGTGTATTTAATGTATTAAAATATGACTATTGAAACTGTCATATTATCTAAGATCCCTGAGAATCTCTTCCCAAAACAAGTTTTGTGCCAGTATAAGGTTTGTTTATATTTTTTTCGTTATTCTTTGTGCAAAATCAGAACAACACATACTCCAGCTTCTTCACTTGATCTTAGCCAAAAGGCTGAGAAGCAATGTTCTCCAGCTTCTTTTGGGAAAAGACCCTCAGTCATCCCAAAATTCTATGGAAGCCTGTGCTCATAAACTAGGAATGGTATTTGAGAAAAAAAAAAAAGTAGAAAAGTTGTCCCATAGAGTCCTCTGTCTAAGGTTTTTTCATGCAGTTCCTCTGAGTCTATTTTATTCTGTCTGAGGAATTTCTTTCCATGAGAAGACACTGCAAATTTAGTGTTGCATCCATGCTTGCAAGTTTTGGCGATTATGTACTGGTTTAAGTGTATATCCTGAAATATTTTGATGTTTTGTCCCAATAGGATTTAAAAAAAGATAGGATCCTAATTGAGTACAGTTTACTACCTATGTATTCAAGCATTGAACATATGTTTCCCATCCTAAGCAATTGCCAGAGCATTGCCATCAAGTTAGTTTAGGATCTCGCCTTGTATTTCTAACTGAGGACTGGATTCACTAAATGTCACTTACCCATGAAACATCTCTCTGTAATCAGGTCACATAAGGATGTTAGCAGAGATTTTTCACAATGGCAAGTTTCATTGCTGTTTCTAAATGCATTTTGAAGTAAATTTACATTTGTGTGTTTCCCATTGTAAAACAAGTATTATGCCCCTTTATATTTTCTCCAAATTTCCAGATCTAGTGAATAACCTTACCTGCGAATGAGGTGACAGTTGAAAGCAACTTCAATAAACTTCCAAACTGAATTCTAATTTCCTTCACACTGTGTTCAATTAAATGTGCAATTAATTTAAACAGATAGACAGTAAATAAAGCAATGCACCCGATTATCATCTAATTAGGACTGGCCAGCTTTATAATGTGCTCATTAGTGACTCGCATGGTGTCCCAAGGTTCATAATGAGTAATCAGGGCACACGTGATTGGCATGTAGCCGCATGGATGCAGCTACGCAACCCAATAAATCAGAGCTAGGACAGAATGTGCCACATAAGGAAAAAGGGCATAACTGGCTGGGGTGTTGACAATTTCCTCCTTTCTATAACTCAAGTACTGCTCTTTTCAGACATGAAGAGATAAATGCATGAACAACAGAGTAGCTGGAAATAGGAAAGGTCTCATCCAAGGTGACACAGAACAAGTGCTTGCCATTATTACGAAAGAAAAGAAGAAAATATTTGTACCATTTTATAGGTTGTATGAATTTCTAACACAGGAAGCTTGGACTCAAAGTAGAGATGATCAATATCTTCACATTTCTTGAATGTTGAAAATTGAAATAAGCACTTCAATAGATGATGAAGCATTTTGTAATTTAGAAAGTGGCCTTCAAACATATATAATGACAGGTGCTGATTGGCTTGCTAGACACCTAGCCCTTTACCTTTGCTTCTACTTTCTTCTGTTGTGGAGGCCAGAAAGTAAGGCATTTACCTTCACAGAGTCTTTCTTAGCTAAAGACAGTCAGGTGGTCAATTTGGTCTATGAAACATAGGTATGGTCCTAGATAGAAAAACAGCCTTATTGTCTTCCCATCCTTTGCTTTCCTGGATGTACAGCAGCTATGCTCTAATGCTTTGGACAAAGTGGGCTGTAGAAAAGGAAGACAAAACGAACCTAATTTCTGGGTACACCTTTACCAGTGCCCCAGCCCTGCCTCCTAACCTCTAGCCACCTGGTTATAGAAGATGCCTCTCACTCATGTAAACCACTGATGTAGATTATATAGTTGTTGTTAATTAGGGATTAACATAATCTTAACAGACACATAAAATTTTTATTGGTAAAAATATTGAAACAAATATACAGAAAATAATGCAATGTTGAAGTATCAATATGTGCTTAAATACTGTTCAAATATGACTTTTATATCCAAAGATATTTCAAAAAATGTATTTAAAAACGAATCACTTAGGACCCACCAAATAGCTTAGCACATTAAAGAGCCTGCAAACAGGTGCAGGGGTTGGAGGTTTGATCCCCAGGCCTGTCGTGCCAGCGCCACCCCCGGGGTACACTGAGACAGCAATTGAGACTAGATGTGGTGGTGCACACCTGTAATCCCCAGTTCTTGAGAGGCTATAAGCAGGCAGATCACTACGAGTCTGATCTAGTAGTGAGACCCTGAATACCTTGCAGACCTTTCCCTAAAATACAAAAAGAAAAAAGAAAAAAAGAAAAAAAAGAAGAATTAATTCATTTTTTTTCTAGTATGTCTGCTATGGAAGAGAAAATTGAAGTCCTTGTTGCTAATTCTAATTGTTTTCCAGGAATGTGCTACATCCTTTGCTCTAAATAAAGAAAACTGCTAATCTGCATTCCGTGTGTTAGGACTGCGATGACCATGCCTTGGATCTTCCCACATGATAAACTGGGCTTAGACTAGAAACAATCTGGATTCCATTGGCAGAATATAATAAGAGTACAAAAGAAGTGGTTCAAAATGAGAATTAATTTTTAAAAGGGAGGGGCAAAGAAAATAAAGAATCATGCTACCAGTTAATCTACAGCCAGGGAGAGTCTCAGCGCAGTTCTTCCACACCCACTTGTATGAGGTATCCCTGGAGTCCACCCAGAGCTGCAGCAGATAAGGCTGGAGCCTACGGGAACCCTGCAGGCACAATTCGCAAGCTCACCCTTACATTTCAAGCATTCAAAGGCAAGTGACAAACTTGAGGTGGAAACTAGAAAAGAAAGCCCTTTCTGAGCCAGAGGAGATTTTATAAATTGATAACTACATTTCTATTTTTCATTTATCATTCCTAAAAAACTCAATAACATTTACTTTCTTTATTAAAAGAGCTGTATTGCATTCCAGAATCATATTTCAATAGCTTTAAAATGGCAGCTTCATCTTCCATATGTCTGAGAGACCAATACTTAGTCCACAACAAACTTAGTAAAAAAACAACTTCGAACTTGTCACTTCCTCACACAACTTAGTTTTTTAAACACCTCCAACCCCACTTCCCACAAAGCAAAGTTCCCTTCTTCTCACTTAGCCTATTATTATCTGTATCTGCTCAGTAGGTTTGCCAGCAAGAATTTCCACTTTAGGATATTCAGAGGAGGAAATGGAATTGGTAATTTAATTATAGAATCACTTTTGTACAATTGGTGAGCAGGAAGTCTATGAATATTCTCCTGCTAATAATTCTGTCCTATTACATCAGTGGAATTATTTCACATCTCCATGTATCTCTTTTCATAGCTATCAAGTTTAAATTCTAGTTGGCATTTAATGTTGAAACATTAAAATATATTATACAGATCAAAAATTGTAATAAAGTCATATGTTTCAAGATGGAGTGCAGTCCTTCTTCAAGCTTACAACCTTGATCATCACATGTAACTGAAATTAAAACAATATCATTTGCCATAGTCTGTCTCACAACTGTTTCGCTTCTTATCATAAAAAGATGAGCAAACAACACATGAGTCTTTCATGAGAACAGAGCTTCACAGAGACAGCAAACAAGGAGCGGAGGCACAGGAAGAGCCAGAGCAAATTAAATCCAGTTGACCAAATTTAGACCCTTGGGGCTGATGAAAGTCACAGCTGGACTGAGTTTTTGATTCTTAACCTTTACTAACCCTCTTAATTGAAAATTTAATAAATGATGGCAACCGATGTTAAAGATCTTTCAAGAGTCAGAGAGGAGATCCAGAGCAGGAGGTAGACTGGTGCCTGCTGCCCAAGGTGCTGGCCCCTAGCATCCACACAGTCACTCATACATCTATGGTCTGCGAGTGGGCTGGCATCTCTCCTTGCCACCCCACCTCCCAGCCTCCTGACCCTCTGGGCTGCGTGGTGGGCTGTGGTGCAGCCTCCCGATGAGCCAACTCTTCTGAAAGGATGAGAGATACAGTAATATTTCCAAACTCAATAGGGAGCCTTGACTTTCTCTTTGCCTAGTCGACATAGTCTTCATGTAGAAAGATAGCAAGGGCTTCACCTTTCTCTGAAAAAAAAAAATTGTAAGAAGGCAGAGTTTGGAATACTTACAGAGAAAAAGATCTGAAGAGTCAGGTGTTCTCAACTCAGAATTGCAAACCTGGAGAGGAAGTGTACTGTCTACGAAAGGCGAAGATGGGTGGCTGTGATGCCCACCTGGAGGAAACTCCATTAACACAAAGAGATGTGGGTACAGATGCCAGCTTGATCGATACTGTTCATAAAACAAATCGTACATTCTATAAAAAATCAAATCTTTGCATAGGAGGGAGAATGTGATTGCCCAGTGATATACCAGACTAAGTGGGAGCTAAAAGAGTTAAGATCTTCATCCAGGCCTGTGTCTCCTCCCCAAGCACACACAGAGCCTTCTCTTCATCGCAATGCCTGGACCATCCCAGAGAGTGGGTCAGCCTTGTTTAGGGCCAGCACAGCACCACAAAAGGACGGATGTGTGACTATCAGCCAAGTGTTCTGCTCTATTCATACAGAAACCACTAATCTGCAAAGCGCAGCCCTAGAAGCAGTCCTATGTTTGAGTGCCCACAGCCCTCTGTGCTTAGCATTACAGCCAAGGACCCTGGGGATGTCACCACCAATCAGTGAGTCACCCTTGCAGCTCACTGCCTAGCAAGGCCACCAGTCAATGCCAGTTAATGCCAGAGACGTCCTCTAACACGTCTAGTCGCTGGTCTCTGGAGCTCTTCCAGTGTTAGGGCTTCTATCTAGCTGTCTCCAAGAGCCTCATACCTTCATATGGATTATAGGGGCCTTATAGGTAGCTTGCTGTTGGCAGGTCAGAAGAGGCTGGTCACTGTGGGTGTGACCTGGAAAGGTCTAGCTCTCTTCCTGGCTCCTCTCTGCCTTCTCTCTGCTTCCCAAACACCATGCCATGATCGCTTCTCCTCCACCTGGGCCTTTCCACCCCACCGTTCCACCTCGAGGCTGGCTGACTACAGACTGAAACTTCTACAAACTGGGACACAAGCTAAATATCCTCAGGTGTCAGATATTTTGTCTTAGCAACAAGGAAAGCAAAACATCTGCTAACAGCCCCAGGGTTTTTACAATGACTCTTTTTAAATATGACTTCTCTGTCTGCACTACTTAGATGAAAAATCCTAAGCAGATTTACAGGATTTTCTAAACCCACACCAACTGAGACCAACTGGAGTCAGGACTTATTAGAAGTTCAGTATAGGAGAGAGAGCCCTCCTAGACTAAGCAGAGAATGGTGTGAGGAATAGTTTATATAGCAACAGACCTGCAATTAGTCCAGATTGGTCTTACTTTGAGCCTTCCAATTCAAGCCTACTCATTTGTCCAAACTCAATTCTACTGCTTGGTTCAAGTCCAAGCCTACCATGTTCAAGGCAGACACTTTCCAGGAGCGGGTTTCAGGCATCCAGAATAGGTGCGCAGCAGCTGTCAATCAATCCATGGCTCTTTCTAGTCAGTACAGGGAACAGGGGAGCCTTGGCCACTTCTAAGCTGTGCCCTACCTCTCCTGGCCGCCCTTGATCTGGGCCACAGGTCCTGTTCAGTGGGACCAAAGCAGCTGCCAATTCAACCCCTCCTCCTCCCGTATGCTGGGAGTTCCTTCAGGATAAGCTGTCTTCCTGGGGAATGTCACTGTCTTTGAAGTGCAGACAGTTTTCTTCAGAAATTATATGGCAACATGTTAGAGAAAAAGAAAAGATTCTAAGAAATTTAAAAGCTCAAAACAGGAGAAAATTAATTGGCTTTGCGCTGGCCTGTCTAACCTCAATCTTTGAATTTTGTCCCTCTCTCAGAGTGATCACTTCTGCACAGCCAAAAGAAGACGTGATTTCTTCTAACTCATTACTGTGTTCTCCAACAAAGGACAGCGAAGACTGTAATTAGTGCTCCTCAGCCAACCAGCCTGTGATTTGACATAAAGTACATTTATCCTTTACTTGGCTGAAAATGAAGCACTTCTAATTCTTAGGGTTTTCTCATAGTTGCTTTCTCCTACAGATTTTGTACCATGTTAATTTGCTTTTAAAGAAAACCAAAATTAAAGCTGTACAAAAGTCGTGCTTGAATACTTGTCTTCTTGGTCTTCTAAATGTGTATGTGTACCATTTCTAATGGCATATCAATTATTATTGTGCTCTCTTCAAAATAAATTTTTTGAAAAAGAAAAGCAAAAGGGACAAGAACACAAATTCAAGGTTTCTGGAAAACAAGTGGTAATATGCAATCGTATGTCCAGTCTTACATAACTGAACTAGCCATTGTTAACCAGCTACTCTTGTTCTGAAAATCTGTAACATGTGTATTGTTGCACACATGTTGTGCACAGTTTCTGTCATTGTTTCTGATTTTTGTTCTTGCTTTTGTCCTTTACTTTTCAAAATGAAATATTAAAATTTAAATTCAACTAAAAAATGAATGAGTGGTACTACCTTGCCTTTAGAGTGGAATGGCCATATGAAGGAGGCATTAATGGGAGGGAAGCGCGGTGGCTCGAGATATCACCCTAGTTTCTTAGCAGCATTGGGATCCAGTTATTCTTCCAGAAAGCTGACTGCAGTTTCCAATAGCTGCTCTTGGAGGCAAAATCCTCCAGGGGATCTGAACTATAGTGATCTTTTGTGAACAGCTTTTGAACAACTACAGAAGTGCTGGCGTCAGCCACATGTGAATGCTAATTTCCAAGCAGCAGGGAAATGTGGTCAGGAAGTCCTCCTGCCATCCAGCATGTGGTCACAGAAATTTCATAAAACTCTACCCAATTTTGAGGCCCTTAGGTTTCCAGGATCAGAACATGGTGTAGGGAGGATGAACCCACACTGAGCTGGATCCAGGGATGAGTCCTTGGCAACCAGGTGGCTGGAGCTCATGGGACAGACACAGAGAAAAAGGGGCTGCACAGAGGGCCCCAGACCTGCAGAATTCCTCTGGCTTCTTGTGGCAGTTAGTACTGATTCAGGTAGTCTTGCAGGAAGTTAAGATGGATGAAAAAAATTTTAAACATCCTGATTTTGTTTTTAAGGAAAAGCACTGCAGAACTTGATTTGTAATGTTCAACTTAGTAGGCACTAGATGCAGAGCTCTGCTTCAATTTAAACTAAATAAAAGTAAAGTAAGTTTTGGAATACAGTCCTTCAGTTGTATGCACCACATTTCACCAGCTCAGTCACCACACAGCCTAGGCGCTACTGCGCTGAAAGGCACAGGTACATAATGTCTCCTTCGCTGTGAAAAGCTCCAATGGAGAATGCAGAGAAATGTGGTTTTAATTAATGATGAAATGAATCACGCATTTCCATCCCATACTTTTTACTTTTTATTCTATGAAAATTTTTAGTGTATATGTACTGATTCAATTTCAAATTTATTCATAAATTCTGAGTAAACAATATTTAAGAGATGTAATTGAATTTTAAGAACACCTTATGACATTTTTAAAAAATTGTCCTTCTATAATAGGAAAACAAGTAGAGATAAGACATGAATTTAATCTTCTAAAGCAGATGTCCAATAAACAGGCTGTCAAAAGAAAGGGAATCAACATTCTTCTTGATAGCTAGCTTCAGCAATAATAAATTCCTTTGCATTTCCTTTCAAATGTATGTTTGATTGTACAGTTTCTCAAGTCAGCTGTCTAGATTTTCTCATCCGGAAAGCTCATGATACTGACATTTTTCTCCTGCATTATGTAGATGTGTAGACAATTTGAATATATGGGTATAGTAAAAGCAAGTCAAATGAGCTAAATTCTACTTATGACTGGCAAATAAATTGGAAGTAAAAGAGCCTTTTCCATCATTAAAGGCAGGCATTTTTTTTTTTTTTTTTTTCCCAGAGCAAGGAGGCACCGCTCCTCTCACTGCTCCTCTCAGTGCTTAAGCAGTTTCAATAGCAAAAGCAATTTAGCACCATACAGATGTCTCCAGGAGGCTGAAACTCCCCTGGGAAGAAAAATCCCACAGGGTTTTGCCTGGGGCGTTATGGCAGGTAGGAGTAGAGTTGGTAGGGATCAATTAAAGCAATGAGACTGCACCTCATTCTATTCCCCGAAGATTCCATGTCACCCCAAAGAGAGAGCAGTAAGCAAAGCATCTCACTGGGAACTGAGATTGGATTCATAATACAGTCAAATTCTGCCATGAGTTTCTGCTACTGATTTCCTGCTGTGCTCAGCCTTTAGGAGAACAGGGCCAAGGACTCTTCAAGACAAACTCAGTGGCATAGCACTTGCCATCATACATGAGGCCCTGGGACTGCTTTCCCACACCAAAAAACACACAAAATAGGATAGAAAGAACATTACTAACTTCACAGGAGACGTTGGAAAGGGGCACTTAGAGGGGAATCAGATCCCTGGTTGGGAACTGCACAGAAGAAATGTGACAGGGCAGAAGTGTTAAGGGACTGAGGTGGCCCTGTGAAGTGAGCGGGAGGGAGTGAGTACTCAAGAAATAAACAAGAATCATCCTCTGCTACTTCTACTGGGGCATGACACGCATCAGTGTGACACAAATTACTCTTTTTTTTTCTGATTTTTTAGGGAAGGGTCTACAGGGTGTTCAGGGTCTCACTACTACATCAGACTAATAGTGATCCACCTGTTTACAGCCTCCCAAGAGCTGGGATGACAGACGTGTGCAACCACGGCCAGTCTCAATTGCCATCTCAGCATGCCCCAAGGTCAGGGCTGGTGTGGTAAGCCCAGGGATTGGAACTCTGATCCCTGTGCCTGATTGCAGGCACTTTAATCCACTGAGCTATTTGACCAGCCTGATACAAATTATTCTTAAGAAAAATTTCCTTCATCCTTCAGCTGAGGCAGCTATTACCTTTTTTCTTCCTGAAAAGACAAATTTTAAAGTTTACTTCTGCTGAAGGGCACAAGTATACTCAAGACACAAGACAACCTGCTCATCAAGTGATGGAAGAAAAAGGAATTTTGGGGGCCTGGCGGGATGGCTCAGTGGTCTAAAGCGCCTGCTTGGGGAAGCTTGGGTGGCTTCAGGGACCGTGGGTTCGATCCCTGGCACCACATGCTGCACCAGCCCTGCCCTCGGGGTGGGCTGAGCCGGCCATAAAAATGAATGAATAAACAAACAAAGGTTCTGAAACAAGAAAAAAACAATTTTTTAAATCTTAAAAAAAAAAAAAGAAAAGAAAAAGGAATTTTTAAGCCCCCATATGTGAGAAGCGGCTATCCTTGAAATTCATTAGCTGGTGATGTTTTCATGAATATTTATGGATAATTTAATATATCATCATCTCAAATAATCAAGATCTTCTTGACAATATCAGTATTGATATCCTTGAGAAGGATTACACATTGCACTATGGTGGATCACAGGTCAGTAACATGTGTGGAAAAGTCAAACTCCTTGTGCTTGACTGGAATGACATAATTATCAAATTAAAATCCAGAGCCACCACGTCCAGGAAAGGAAAACAAAACAAAACATACTGAGAAATTATTAGCATAAGATTAATAGACTATAATTAATTATTTTCTGAAGTAAAGCTATAGATTTCCATCACAGTTTTGTATCCATAGAGATTAATCCAGATCACAGGCTCAAGCATTTGAAAATATGCCTGAACTGGAGTGTGAATTCAAGAAAGGCATTAGATTTTAGTGGTTTTGGAAGATTGGCTCCTAAAAATAAAAAATAAAATAAAATAAAATAAAAATGAGGATGTCATAGAGAAGAAATAGGCTTTAGGAAGAATCGCTAGCAGAGATTCCTCAGGAGTATTTATTGAAGTATTGACAAGCACAACTACACAACAGAGAGCAGGGTTTAGAAGTTCATGTCCTGATAGGAGCCTGGTTTGATCATCTCCACCAGATACGCCTAGGTATGTACAGCACATCAACTCCATCAGGGCCTTGTACAGAGGAAGTGAACCAAACTGTATATCACATTTCAATGACATTTCTAGGAAAATAGCTGCCTTAGATGGTAATCACTGTAGAGTCTTTATTTTTATCAGTATTTAATTTTTAAACAAGAAGAAATAAGACAGAATGCAAAGGAAATGCATATCAGATGACTTGAATTCTAATTTGTTCTGACATGGTAGGAATACAGGCAAACTGTCTCACCTGAATCCACTTCCTTATTTGAAAACTGAAGGGATTGGATTCAGCTATAATGCTCATAGAAACAAGAAGCAGCCAAGCCTTAAGATGATAAAAGTATCTGACATTGAGGATGTGGGGGCACAAAGACTGACAAAAATGGAGTGTTGACCTTCTATTGGAGCAGTCAGTAATCAGCTCCAGTCACTTGCCTCTGGAGGAAAGCAGCCCCCCCCCCCATTGCCCTATGGTCAGATTTTTCAGCAAAATAAATAAACTCAGGTTTGTTTTTTTTTTTTTAAATGTCAAATATTAGGGTTTTAAATGCTAACTTAAAACGCAACTGCAACAACACTGCAAAGGCCAAACTAAACCTATGAGGGTGGGTTGGGGCTGATGCCACCATTTTGCTGCCTCTGCCATGCTCCACAGTTTCTCCTTCCTCTGTGGTTTTACTGGTGAATGGGGAAGCGTGATCCTGTGGCCGGAGAGCAGGAACTCTCTGTACAACTCTATTTCATCTTCTTTTCTCTTGGTTGCATTAACGTATGAATACAGTAGGGAATCAGAGCAACCACGGTCAATGGGATGGATGCACTTTTACAGAAAGACAGCAAGTAAAACAAATGCTCTGTGTGCGTTGGGATCTTGATGAAGTGATAGAGCTGCAGGGTGGTCAATGAGGTTGTGACACAGAGCAAACGGAAGCTCAGCTTACAGCTATTTTCCCCTCGGCAGCTCAAAAAGAACATCTCTGAGTTGATTGCAAAACCTAAGCCAAAGAGGACCCCCAGGTTTCTCACAAGTCCAGCAAAAGGCGTGGTGTCGATATGGATCCAGTCTGGGTTGGCACACCATTTTTTGGCTATCGGCACAGACCACAGCAGATCAATGTCCAGCAATCTGAGAAGCAGGTAAAAGCCAAGTGCAAATAGGAAGAGGAAGAGGTTGGTCTTCAGGTATGTGCTCAAGCTGGCAGTGTGGATGCCTGGAGTGTGTTCAAAGGCCTCTGCCACCAGCATGCCTGGGGATTGGAAGGAAACACTGATGATTTCTTGAAGCCCTTAGGAATGGCATCTTCCTGCATTAAGGCTTTAATACCTAAGTTCTGTCGATTTCCTAAAGCTTTTTTAGGCATTCACTGAGAATACAATTTGCCCCATAGTCTCTTAACTATACATTTTGTCCCATAAGGATCAGTCAGGAGTTGGTGGCACTGACAGACAGCCCACTTTATAGGCACTAACCTAGGGCTTGCAATTAATATTTCAGTTGCCGTAGCCAATTAGCTTAGAAAGCCTTTGAAAAGTACACAGGTCTAAGTCTCAGAAACTTAGTCATGGTAAAAGCACAGCTTTAGGAATACAAAGTCGTCAGTAAATGAAGTCCAGTCATGCAATAACCACCTCAGATGTTTCAGAGAGTGCCCTGGTGGCAGGTTTCAAAGTTGTTAAGTCTCCCAAAGCAAGGCACAAATAGCATTTCTAAAATGAGCTTTGAGAGTTGATCTTTTCAGTAGTAACACATCAGAAAATCCAATCTCACTATGCAGTTACGGTTCTGTGCAATGGGTGAGATTTATCATTGTGTACATGGAGGCTAAGAGAAATGTGTCAAACCATCTAAGCTCCTAGGGTAGCATTTAGTGTCAGTGGCTGAAATCAGAAAAAAAGATTACCGAACAAAACCCAGCACAACACAAAGCAAAATCTTTGAAATGATACAACTGAAGTGAAGTGATCATATTTACCACCAATTACTCCAAGAATAACTTGATGAGGAAAATGTGTTGCTATGAATACTCTGGAGATGCAGACACTGATTTGAATCAACCAAAAAAGACTCCAAAGAAATGACCAGGTCAGTCTACAATGGAAGAATAGATACAAGTGTGAAAATGCAAACAGATTGTATCAGTCACAAGATGGGGGTGGGGTTGATGCCATGTGATCCTTCTCAGAGGAATCTTCTATGAACAGAACAGTATTGAATCTTTTTTTTCCCAAATATTTTCATGTGCTCCATAAAGTTTATAAGCATCAACAAAGGTTTCTACATTTCCTAATATATTAAATTTAACTAGCATTCTCTCCTGAAATTTTAATAAATGCTAAAAAGGAATCAATTTAATATCTTTGAAATAAGGAAGACTTTTAATGTAAAACATTTGTGGAAATTTGAGGTTTGGAGAATTAATAATATCAGGATAATCAAGAATAAAATAATATATATTTTTTTGTGTCCTGTTAGATGTACTTTCTCTTTAACCTTCTCTCTCAGATGCTCTTTGTTTGAAGAAAACCCTCTGGATAGGCAGCTGCTCCTTAGTCAAGATGAGTATGTGTGTTCTATCCAGGGTAAATTCTCAAGAAGTCTTGGTTTCTTGTGTTTTGAGATACAGAAAGTAAGAAACATGGAAACAAATTACCACTTTCAATTAGCAGCAAAATGCAAGAAAAAATTATAAAAATATTAAAATATAAAGAATGCTTGGCATTCAAAAAAGAAAAAACTTAATGGTGTAGAGTTCTAGGAATCTTTAATGGTTTGTCCCTAATAATCTGATGGAATTCAGAGAAAGAGTGAATAACAAAGAGACATGAGAATAACAAAGACAAAGTAATCAGGACTATCCTTGTGGATAAATAAAAAGGATTTGGTAACATTAAGGTAAGAAGATACCTCAACAAATTTTTATAGATAGAGAAAATTTTGATGCTATAAAAATGAAAAGATTTTTTTAAAGAAACTTTTGTGTTGGCTTATTAATTGAAACAAGGAACAAACTACAGAAGTTTGTATCTTATATTCTTAATGCTACTTTAAAAGTCCAGCCCCATTTCCAAGGCATGCCGAGGCAGCAACTGAGACTGGGCATGGTGGTGTATGTCTGCAATCCCAGCGCTTGCGAGGCTGAAAACAGGAGGATCACTATGAGTCTGATCTGTGTAGTGAGGCCCTGTAGACCCTGTGCTAAATATATAAAAAATAAGCAAATAACATAAAAGTGATATATATGATAGATCTTGAAGTGTTTTTAATTTAGAAGAACTTACATACAATGGTATGTGCTAGTTATTTTTAAGCTTAACTGATATATTTATCTCAGGAAGCCTAATAATTTATATTCAGAGTGGTGCTAAGGATTGTTTTAAAGGATATCAGGGAAGAAGGAACTGCCTCAATTCCTACAAATATATATATTTTTTTCAGAACCAGGGATTGAACTCAGGACCTTGTACTTACCAGGCAGGCACTTATGCCCCTGAACTATCTCCCTGGCCCCAATTCCTACACATCTTAAATAATCTTAAAGTCTGTGTATTTCCAAACATTAAGAAATATAAGGAATGCTTGCCATTCAAGAAAAGGTTAACATTAGGTCTATTAAAATTAAAAGTGAAGTTGTCCACTATAGTGTTTTTAATTTAAAAGAGTGCACATTTATTAAAGCTGAAGTATAAGTTATTGCTCTAAAAAGCATGAGCTACGCAAAGTAGGAAGCATAATTTTTCCACACAAATCAATGCATTTGAAGGGAATGAAATTTCTTAAAACTACCAGTTAGTCTTAAAGCAAGGGATCTTGCACACAAAGAAAAATTTTCTTAAATAATTTTAGATGACTTATTTAGGAGCTACCAAAATAAGAATTGAATTTTGGCAACCCAAAGGCATACTTAGAAAGTCATCAGTCAGTTCAACATTTCCAACTCTATTGTAAAGGGGCAATAGCCATGAGTTAATTAGGACATGATCCTAAAGCAAAATATTAATTTAAAAAATTTAATTCACTCTGCTACTTTGGCTATGACAGAACAGCATAAGCACGTTTTATTCAACAACTAAAAACACACTGAAATGAATTCTTATAAGGAGAGACTGTATTCAAAGGTGTTAACTCCAATGCTACAGAAACTGGAGCCAAGCTGACCTGTGCAGGGTGATAGAGAACTTATCCATCCGACAAACAGAGCGGCTCAGGGCAGCGGTTACCATGACGTACCAGACACACGATGAGCCCATCGCATGACCAGATGGACTCCCTGCAACAAGCAGCATCCATTTGAAAGACAGTTAATTAAATATCAAGGTCAGAAACAGGCATGGGAAAAGCATAATTGCCCCCAAAATTACAAATAACTCAGGAAAAACCACAGGACATTGACACTATGTCATGTTTTAGGAAGCAGGTAAAAATAAGGAAAAGTGAGTGAAACTGAGTGAACACTATCTCAAAACTATTTTTCTAGGTTTTTAAGTTTATTCAATTGCAGGTGTCTATATAGTCCAAGCTTTTGCATCAAAATCTAAAACATTATTCATTCTTCATATATGATTGTTTTTAATTGACAAAAAAAATTGAAATATTTATAGTGGATCTTGAGTCAGTTTATTGTTAGGTTTGGGGTTTCCTGATTGACTTAGAAATGACAACTGTGTGCAAGCAGCTATCTGTATGGCCATCTTGTGATACTGCAATGAGGATCTTTGTTATGCAATGGGAGTGAGGAGAAGCTGGCCAGGGAGCATGAACCCAGGCAGAAAAATCAGGTGGCCTCACTAATCCCAGAAGGTCTCGCCCATGCTGCTTGGTTTTATTTTTAATCACTGTATTTTGATGTTTGCAAGAATTTTTCCCCTAGTAGATATTTCTTGTAGTTAGATACAGTCTGTCTTTGAAAATACAAGATACTGGTCTCTTCTTTGTTTAACAAGCCTATTTATAGTCTCTAGGAATTTTCAAAAGCTTTGGCATATATAAGTGAACTGTATGTCTCCAAGGGGCAAATATAGAATCTCTCTCTTTCATACTCTCAGACACACAACACACACCACACACACACACACACACACTCCTCATAGGACAGAATAAATGCTGGCAAGTGGTACAATAGACCAAAATGACATTTGAATCATCTCCAAGATTATCCATCCATCCATTCATTTAGCTCACAAAGATAGAAGTATGTCTCACCCCTGCCCTGATGGGGCATAGAGTTTAAGCAACCAGATAATTTAATTATAGTACAGTATGATAAGTGATATAACAGACATATGTATACTTTATGGGAGCAAAAGGGCATTCAGAAGATCCATCAAAACACATGCATTCACTATCTTACAGGTTATTTTCAAAGGATTTCAAAATGTAAGAATTCTATGTAGCTGGGCAAGGTACAATAAAACACATGCTCATAAATTAGAAGTGTGTAATTTTCTTTTATATACATTTCAAATAGCCTTTCAAAGAACCTTTTTAAAATCTTTCTTTTGTTGTTGGGAGTGCTGAGGATCAAACCCAATGCCTCACACACACCACTGAGATATATCCCAGTTCTTCTTTTTCCAGGTCTAAACTTCTTACTCAGAATCTTATATATAGGAAAAAAGAAATGTTCCAAGAAAGTTACTACTATATTACATATACAAGAAAAAAGTTCTAATATTAGAGATAATGTTTACATAATGAGGAGACCTTACACAAAACTTACTTGTTCTCTGTTCGTGGGTCTTAGAAGACCTCTAATAACTTTGAAAGTGGTGGAACAGCAGATAAGTCAACAGTTTTAGGACCTTAATAGTATTCTTTGGGAATTTGTTCTATTCTTCTGATAGTTTTAGTTTTAAGGCTTTACATTCTTCCGAAAAGTAAATGCTCAATTATAGAATTTCTTAGGGAATATTCCCCCAACCTACCTTCTCATCAATAACAAAATAAAATTTGATTATTCATAAAACTACTTTCTCATTAGCAATGCTGATGCTTATGAGCTTTTAGCATCTCACCCGTGACATTTTGATTAATACTCGGTATAATATCATAACTATTATATGATGATAGTCATGTATAACAACTGTTCGTTGGAGTATCTTCAGCAACTTCAGGCTACTTCAACTACTTACCTGGACCAGTTTCACACGTAGTAGGGAACTGTTCAAGGCATATGTTTGAGTGATTTGGGTAAAGCTGGGTTTCTTGAACCCACCAGTAAGGCCGATGACCAAATAATATCCTATATTTGAAAAAATATCAATATTTATATATATTTAAGCACACAATTATTACTTAGGCATTTTTTTCCTATAAAAATAATACAAGTAGAAAGTTAATGAGGAAAGCTCACAATTAAGAGACTGAAAGGACTTGGGGTCTGGTGTTTCACTCATTATAGAGGAGGGTAGTCTCATTATAGAGGAGGGTAGTCATTTGGAGTATGGGCACCCTACTGTCCCATGAGCATAGGGACTTTTTCCTTGTGAGGAATGTCCTTGGGTGCTTTGGGTGCTTAGAAGATATCAAAATGATCCCTAGAATCATCAACTTATTCATAATGGTGCTGTTCCCTTAACTAGCTTCTTGGTTATCAAAAAATGTTATAGAGGTTTGGAGTTTACTCATAAGTCAGCTAAAGTATACACTTCTATACTTTTTTGTAACTTCTACTTATGAACCTGGTTTTAAATATTAAAATAGTATTAAAATATTATTTTAATAAAATAGTATATAAATAGTAGTAAAATAGTTTAAAAGACTTTCTAAGTCAAATTATGCACATCTGAAACAAAAGCAACAAATTTAAGAAGTTCCAGGAAAAAAGAAAACAGAAGTCTTACCATTTAAATATAAGATTGAACCAATCCCCAATGACTGCTACCCATATCATTTTAGTTCCAACTGTCTGATTAAGTTGAAACCAAAGTGGAAAATAAATAGAAAAGATATTCCTGGGGTCTCCAACATTGGACATAAAATTTAGAAAGTCATAGTAAGCCCGGTAGTCCTTCTGCAAATGTTGAATAACAAGCACTCCATTCCTATGAAGAAAATCCATCATGAGAAACAGGCAGAGGCAAACATAGAACAATTGGCCCAGAGCACCCTAAGTCCCACTGGTTTTATGCACTGCCCTCACGGCGTGTGGAGCCATTACTGTGACATGTGACCCTCACCATCTGTGGAAAAGAGATGTCTCTGTTCACCTCTGTTGAAAAGGTCATCTGCTTGTGGTTTAAATTGGTGGAAAACAAGTGAAGTACATGCTGATCTGGGGCAATTTGAGGAGAAATTTGGATAGAGCACAATGAATTTCTTGTGCAATCTCCCATTTGTGTGAACAGTTGGATTGTGTTTGTTTGAAATCTTTTGCACAGTTCATTTCCTGCAGGGGCAGACATTAGCAATTTCTATGCTTGTCCAGAAGACTATGCAAATAATTATTGCATGTCAAATAGATCTTGCATTTTGATGTAAGATAGACTATAACTCTGACTGTTCTGTTGGGTCTTTGAGGAAAATGGTAACAATATGGGCACGAAAATTTTACATGACATGACAGATTGTTTTCTGACTATAGAATTTTGAATAAAATTTCAATTTGGTTTCAACTTAATCAGACAGTTGGAACCACGATGGTATGGGTAGCAGTCACTGGGGATTCAATCTTATATTTAAATGGTAAGGTTTCTGTTCTTTCTTTTTTTCTTCCTGAAACTTCTTAAATTTGTTGCTTTTGTTTCAGATGTATAAAATTTATTATTAAAAAGAATAAAAGGTAGGAGGTAGTTGCCATAAGGAAAGAAATACAAGAGAAATAGGAAATTTGGGAGGAAATAGGCAACTTTTTTACTGCACAGCAAAAAAAAAAAGTAGAAATGGTGGTCATTTGAGTAACAGCAATGTGTTAAAATTAAGCTGTGTTTTCTATTGACTAGAGAATACAGTTGAGATGATTTGAGAGTTGTTCTTATGTCAAAGACATGAGTAGACTTCAGTGCACTTTTGACCAATCAGCAAAATGGTTTGTTGAAAACAGTGTGTGCTAGAATTGGGTAGGACACACCCAAATGAAAAGGTCAGTGGGAATGAACAGCAGGACAGGATCTCAGTCAGAGTGAGACGCTGGCTTCATAGAGCACTAAGTCTGCCTAGGAAAGTGAAAATGGAAACAACTGAGCCCTGTCAGGTGGCCAAAGACAGCCCTAGATACAGTACTGGTTATCTCACTGCTTGGATGTCAGCTTTGCCAATCATTGGCTCTCATGCTAGGAATCTTTCTCATAGGCTACGGAGAGCACTTTGAACCTGTCTTTGAGTTTTGTCCTAGCATTTAACAGCACCACTGTTATTAGCATCTGTACTTTCCGGGCCTCTGTTGCTTCCCCTGGAAGGAATGCTTTGGTTGGCCATTAACATCTTTTGGGGTTCTTTTTAGAAAATGGTATCTTCATCTCATCCCAGGTCAATTTAATTTTGGATGATGAGCCCCGGGTATTACAAAAGCACATCCCGAGAAATTCCAGTGTACACTCAGGGTTTAGAATCATGCTAAAGCAACTCATGTGAAATATCAGACCTGACTAATCAGTCTGTGCTCCTGGCTTTTTTGTTAGCATATTCAGGTTCTATAATTTCCATAATCTCTTTAATGAGCTGTGAAGAAGGATGTAACTTTCCTTTATTCTTTTGCTAAGAAGTGTTTGAGCTACATAATTTATAATATTCATTTTCAGCAGAAGTGTCTTGTCCTTAAATCAGAGCAGGAATGATATCAAGTAAATTTTGTCTTACAATTACAATTAAATTTCATGCTCATTCAACACTTCAGACTCGGTGGACTGTGATGAAGTTGGCTGTACATTAGCTTTTCATCTCAGGTAGTTAATTTACAAAGACTGTCTCCTAAGGACTATCTAGTTCTGTAGATTATGGGATAATTACCTGAAACAAAAGTACTCTGATTCCTTTTACCCTTTAACAAGATCAGCTAACTCCTGATTGAAACACAATTTGTAATTGTACATTTATTTTGAACTTACTTAGTCTTTTTCTCCTGCATTGCCAACTGACTTGCCTAAAGTAAGGGCTTGGATCTGCTCTGTGGACCAGTCAGGGAGACAGTACTCAGCACAGATCCACACAGAGGCTGGCAGCTTGGGGATCCCCTGAGCATGGGGTGCTGCTGGGGATGTCCAAGTAAATTAATGATTTTATGGTAATTTTCTTCTGCATATTTGGTGTAGGGTCTCACTATGCACATCAGACTCAAGGTGATCCTCCTATTTTCGTCCTCTTCAGCACTGGAATTATAGGCCTGGACTCTGTTTCAGCCCAGCGCACCCTGGGGGGCAAAGCTGACGCAGCATGTGAGACTGGGGATGGAATCCTGGTCTCTTTGCTTGCCAAAGCAGGAGCTTAGTCAGCTGTGCCATTTAATTTTTTGTAAAAGTCTCTTAGTGTTACAGTTGTGTTGAACCCTGTAATGCCTGGAATTTCCCTTGGACACACTGTATCTACTGAATGATGAACAAACATTTGAACAAAACTCAAAATGAATGCTAACTTATAAAGATGAAATGTTTTTTAAAATACTTGTTTGCTTAGTCCAAATTCAAATGCATTTTTCCACAGAGATAATGTTATAATCAGACCAAGAAAGCTTAATACAGTGGGAAAAAATGAATGTATATGAGGTTTATCTAAGGGGGAAAAGACATGTATATGCTTATGTTTATAGAGAATGAAAAAGTACTTTAAGTTGCCATAAGGAAGAGAACAAAAGAAGCGGGGATACGAACCATACTTCCTTGAATAAACTTACTTTGTAGATTTGATTTTAAAACCATGTAAATAGTTTACATAATTTAACATAAAGTTAAAAGCAGTTCATGCAAAAGTTAAAAAAATAAATACATTAAAAAATGAAAACAATCTCTCATACTCATAATATTTGTTTTATGATTTGTTCCTATGAGATATCTTTTAAACATTTCCCTAGTCTGCCTCAGCTTGTCCTCTTGCACTACAGCTGCTGTAGCCTGGAGTGGTGGTACAGCCCTGAGCCTACCCTACAAGGAGGGAGTTACAGCAGACTAGTTCTTTCTAACACTAACTGCCTTCCCATGGAGCTTTTCTCTCCAATAACAGACTTCTGTAACACACTAGTCACCACAAGCCAAGGTTGTTAGAGTTCAAGATGTGCCCCAAGTCAGTTCAACACAGGCAGATTGAAGCTACCTAGACCAAAATAAAAAAGAAAGTAGACCTGCCACGTTGGCTCATCTGCTCTGTGAGGCTGTTTTTCTTAAAGTGTGATCCACCTATGGACCATCTGCCTCCTGGTATCTCACACAAATGTCTAGGCTCACTTCAGAACACATAACCAGCCTCTAGGAAATGTCCAGAGATGGGCCTCTCTATGAGCTCCCTTCATGGTGCTTCTGCATATCAAATTGTACAAGTTCTGTTGTAATTCACCCCTCCTTGGGGTGATAGAGGGTATCTGTAGCCACCCAGTGTCTCTAGGTGGAGTCAAACCTGCTTCGAATCACTGAGCATTTTTTCTCACTTGCCTTTTTTGGAGTTTTTATTTGATTTCCTCTCATAGAGAGTCAGCTGTTCTCATGTTTCTCCTTCAAGAACTTCCTTTCAATTCCCTTCTCACAAAAGCACACATTAAATCTTAAAAAATATTAGATTTAATTAATGTTAATTATTATTTTGCCAACAAGGCTGAGATTCTTAATTGGAGCAGAAGTAAGGCAAAGAAATAGAATTACAGGTTTCTATGCAATCCTTATGCTGTATCTGTTTTGTACTGTGACATCCTTGCCTCTTCTTCTGCCTCTTTTTTTCTCTTCCCTCCTTCCCTTCTGTCTTTTTATATCTCTGTCTCTCCCTCTTTTTTTCTGTGCCTCAGCCTTGACAGCACACTGACCACTTAGTTATTCAGATCTTTGAATTGCTTGGAGAATTTGGTCTCTCTAGCTCTGAGAAAGAAGGGATACATTTGACTTGTGCACGATTGCATCTGCAAATCCAACCAGAAGTCCTACACATAATAAAAGGTCTTCAGGATAATGCATAGCTATTCTTTTGTGGATCAGTTCATTTTCTTCTTTCATTAGGAGATGTTCCATCTGATTCCTCCAAACATTCCATAGCTAGAATTCTGCTCTGCCAGGAAAGCATTTTTGAAAGAAATCTCTACAGTCACTAGGTTGTCAATAAACTGTTTTGATTTATTTAAGGGTTAGTAGGTGTCCTGAAATTGCTTGCAAAATGTTTGTGCTCATGCACATTTCTTGGAAGAAGGCTACAGCTTTCACCAGATTCTCAATGTAATCCCTGACCCAAGCAAATTAATTGCAGTGTGAAGTTCACTGGCATCCCATGCCCTGTGTGTGGTGTTTATATGCAGGACCTCATCATTTTCTTAATTTTCTTGGTGATAGCTTCATTACTCCATTCTCCCGGGATGATTTGCTTATCTCAATGACTTTAATCTTAAAGACTATTTTTTGTATGAAAAGAAAAACAGGACTACTTTTTAAAAAAGTTATTACAGCGATCCCCAAGGCCCTATAATGATACTTTATTTTTTTAGTTAGTGCCTGTGATGAAATACTTTCAGTTCCTTTCCAAACATTCTCATTCTGGTTCATTTAAAATTTCCCTTTGCTTTGATTTAAGCATATTCTACTTGTTTTACCTAGAGTGCACCATATCATACAGAGAGCAGAATTTCTTCAATATTAATTGCCAAGTCAAATTTTATACAATTCTGGATTTATTCTTATCATAAAATGAACCATTCATCTCTGAGTTATAGCATACATTGCAATTCAATGTCATTCAGAGCAATTTGGCTTTAGTTTATGTCATTTATGCAGTGGAAGTAAAACAAAAATAGATTTTGGAAGCATTGATCTTTAAGTTCCTGCGTGGTCCTTAAGCTTTTACCATAAACTTATCTGCCTTCCCTAAAATAAATTGTTTTTGAGATTTCTCCAGTGTCACCTTGCAATGCAAAATTGATTTATTCATGCTAAGTATGGACCTTGGTGACTTTCAAAGAATAATTACCTTGATTCTGGCTAGCATCCCAGGGATATTGGCATCTCACAATGACACTATTATAAATGATCTTGCTATAACTGTTCCAGGTACCCCCTCCATTAGTCTCATTATGTACTATACTCTAGAGATGATCATGACCCACATATTCATAATCTCTTTCTTGGATCGCTAGATGAACAAAAATAGTTTCCCATTGAGCAGTGTTCTATCAATTTTCTAACAGTAGAGCTGAGATGCTGCATGTTATATTTGCTGTAGAGTCCTTACTTCAATGGGCATCTAACTTATTTGGGAGGCTTAGTTTAACACATTACAAGGACTCATTGCCAGTATCTTTGATGTGGTGGGAATGAGGAGTTCTGAAAGTTGCATTCATGACAAGTTCCCTTGTGATGATAACATTGTTGGATGGGGAAACTGTCTTCTGAGAAACAGTAGCTTAAGACTGATTCATTCATGTACTGGGAAGGACAGACAGATCAGATATCCAAAAGCTTGAGCTCTAGCAGATCAGGTATTTGCACAAATAACATTTCATTGTGCATTTTAAGGTAAAAAGATAGAGTAAATGGAACAGAAGAGAGACAGATACAGTATAACTTTCAATTTGTGTGGCTTCAGAGCTTTTGTGGAGGAAGAGCCAAGTGATCAGGGCCTGAGATATATTGAGAATTTGGAAGTGCAAAAATGTAGGATAATAGGAAAATATATGCCAGCATATGATGGAGATAGTATCATCACCTTGTCAAAAACTGAACATGAACATATCAGATTTAATAGCTATAAAAGAAATTTTTATTGTTGACACATATGAAACAAGTTAAAAATTATATCCATAGCAGTTGACTTCTTAAAGACAAAGTAGAATGCTGGGTTGCCACCATGTAGCAGTAGGAGAATGTGGGATCTATTGTTAAATGGCTAAAGAGTTTCAGCTTTACATGGTAAAAAACTGAGTTCTGGAGGTAAATAATGATGATTACATGGTAGTGTTAGTATAATGTCACTTAACTGCTGTAAATTTTATGTATTTTACAAAAAAGTTCAGAGTGTTGATGTGGGAAGGGAGGACTTCATCATTTTTCTCCTTTCTAAAAGATAAGCCAGCTGGGAGTTCCATTCTACATACTGTGCAGAAAGAAGAACGAGGTATCCCCAGTTGTGCTTCAAGACGCAGAGAGAAGCTATTCTCCCAGGCTTAGCTACAGCCCCGGGCAAGTTTTGAGTCAGGCCATCTTTCAGATTTAAAACTACGAATCCCAGAATACCCTTTAACCTTAGGTTTTTTTTTTTTTTTTCCCGCGAGAGTTCCGGAGTTTGGGTTTACCAATCACTGCAGAGAAGAACCTATACTATTAGCCAATCAGAGAGCGAGTAGGCTCCCGAGGCGGGCGGCGGGAAGTGCCCGGCGTTTGAAATCGGAAATTTGGGACTGTTGTCAGAACTGGGTCTGGAGGTCGCGTAGGGACTGGAGATCGTTCTGGTTGTGGGGAAGACAACTGAGTTCAGGTCTGTTAGCTGCGGCGACGAAGGTGAGAGCCGGGCGGTGCCCCTCGATTCTGTTCTGTTAGTGATGGGGAAGTAGGCTGGGCGGCATGCTTGTACGTATTTCGACTGGGATTTATGAAAAGCGCGTCTTTTTGCTCTTGGGGCTTTAAGGCGGAGGGGAGGGGGCACAGCGGGCCGCTGTGTGGTTCTGAGTTTCGCTGAACTAGAAGTCATTGGCCGTCCTGCTGAGATTTTAGCGTAGCAGAGAACTGGTGGGGCTTGGTGGTGGTGTCGTTGTTACTGGCCACCTTGTGATTCAGGTTGGAAACAGAAAAAGTCAGGGTTGGGCCGGGCCGGGCCTTAGAAGTTGCCAGTTTTATTTGTTAGAAAAACAGAGTCAGTTTCCCCAGGGTCTCAGAACTCTGAGTCTCCTGTGTAATTGTACTTTATTAACAAGTCCTTAGGGGGCAAAGGCGTTCTAGATCCTTGCTGCTGCACATTAATCACAATTAAGCCCAAGTGGCTCGATTTATCAGTAAATTTCTAGCACCAGAGGTTCTGTCGCTAACAATTTTCTAGCCAGAGTCAAACTGTCAGGGCATACTTGATTTGAAATTGTGGTTTATTTGGTTTTAATAACTTTTAACGTAGATGTTTTGCATTTCATAGTGTCTTGCACAATGGTGGAGGATGAACTGGCACTCTTCGATAAAAGCATAAATGAATTTGGAAACAAGTTCAGAAACACACTCAGTGACACCCCGTGTCAGATGGTGGGACTGAGAGATGCCTATAAGGACTCCATGAAAGCTTTGGCAGGTACTTGCAAAACTTGTTGATTTTTGCTACTTTTGTTGTTTTCTATTGTTATGTCAGCTGAACTGAAATTCAGTTTCTTTTTCAGAAAAACTGTCAGTGAAATTAAAGGAAGAAGAACGAATGGTTGAAATGTTTCTGGAATACCAAAATCGTATGTGAAAATCTGTTGATCATAGTTTTTTAGATTAAATATACTTATCATGAAATCTCTCATATGAGTAAGATAGCATAGTGAATGTGTTTATACATTTATCCGTGATACATACTCATATACAAAAAATAATAAACATTATGTTCCTACCACCCAGTTTAAGAAATTGGACATTCTATGCTAGAATTTAGGAGGTAAGAATCTTCTGAAATGACTGGTATTTAATATTGTGTTTTTGGGCCAGCCAGATAGCTCAGTGGACTAAAGCACCTGCTTAGGCAGAGTGCAGTGGCTGGGGTTTGATCCCCAGCATGCTGTGCTCACCCCACCCCCGGGGCACCCTGAAACATCGATTGAGACTGGGTGTGGTTCCTGCCTGTAATCCCAGCACTTGGGAGGCTAAAAACAGGAAGATCACTACAAGTCTAATGTACATAGACACTGTAGGCCCTGTACTAAATACATTTTTTTAAATGTGTTTTTGAATGTTATGTAAATGACAACATTTTGTATATTTCTTGTGCTTTTTTTCACCTAACATTATACTTGGGATGTTTGTCTATGCTGATGTATAAATGCCAGCATATAATAACAAACGTTTCTAGCAAAAATCACAGTGTGGGTCTTAAAAAGCAGTTTGTCACTCAGCTCTTTGGGATAAGATTCCTATGAGGGATGATCAAAACATGGTGAATTAAAACAATTATTAGTGTATGTGCTGCCGAAGCAAACATTAAAGCTTTTTTAATTTTTATTTTATTTTTTTAAAGAATTTTATTTATTTTATTTATTTATTTTTTTCTTGTTTCAGAATCTTTGTTTATTCACTCATTTTTATGGCCGGCTCAGCCCGCCCCGAGGGCAGGGCTGGCGCAGCATGTGGTGCCGGGGATCGAACTGTAGTCCCTGAAACCGCCCAAGCTTTCCCAAGCAGGCACTTTAGACCACTGAGCCATCCTGCCAGGCCCCTAAAGCTATTTTTTAAAAAAAAAAATTTTATTGTAAAAAACATGCTACTGTTAGGGACTGGGATGTAGCTCAGTGGCACAAGCACCTGCCTGGCAAGCAGTCCCTGGTACCACAAAACAAACAAAACAAAAAAAGTATTGCTGTTAACCTCTTTCAAAAAGTCTCCCTCACCTAGAATGCCGTTATTCCATTGTTCTTTCTTTCCATTTTCTGTAGTCCTGAAAGTCCTCTTTTATGAGCATCTTTAAGAAGTGTGATCAAAAGTATAATGCTATCCAACACAAAAATATGCCTGTGAAAAACATCACCGCATATAGTATCCACCAGTGTTTTTGCAGTTTGGCTTTCACGGACTCACTGCTTCATGGGTTTTAAAAAACTATTAACCTAAATTATTTATTGCGGATTTTTCACTATATCACAGGATTTCGCAATACCATACAGTATGTGTGTGTTAAAATTATGTAGACTTAAGAGTTTAGAAAATGGTTAAGAACATTAGAAGTATTTTTCAAAGTGTGGGAAAGGTTTATAAGGGTATAGGGGTGTTAAGGAGATAGCTCTGGGGTCTGAGTGCCTACCTGGTAAACCATCTTAGGTGCCACATGCTGTGCCAGCCCCAGAACCCCGGTTATGCTCTGCCAGCCCCATAAACATGGTGGTGCATGGCTGGGGAGGCTGAGACAGGAGGATCATTACAAGTCTAAGCTGCATAGTGAGATCCTTATAACAAACAAACAAATAAATAAGTGACTAAAAGAAAATTAAAGGGGAGATGGCTCAGTGGTATAAGCACCTGCCTCACAAATGCAAGTGAGTTCATTCCTGGTGCCACACACACACACACACACACACACACACACACACACACACACACCCCTAAAGAGTGTGGGAAGGGTTTATAAAGCCTTAAACTACATATAAATACTAAAATATAACATTGCTACTTTGCTGATCTTCACTTACCACAGGGCTGCATGGAATGTAACCTCCACTACGAGAGAGGGACCACTGTATCCTTATCCATTTTACTCACTGATCTGGCACTATGTGCCCTCTACTTCTTCTCCACAGTAATAGGTAACCACTTTGCCTAGATTTAGGACATTAAGGGGACCATGACTGCTCAGCTAGAGACACTAATAAAAAAGACATCCAGAGCTGCTTCCAGAAGTGACAAGAACAATGGGGCAAATGTGTTCTATGTGAGGAAGAGTACCTTGAGAAGGATTAATGGTAGTGTGCCTTTTACTATAACTTTTTTTATTTTTTTATTTTTTTGCGGGGGTGGAACCAGGGTTTAAACTCATGACCTTGCACTTACCAATCAGGCACTTATGCCATGGAGCTATCTCCCCAGCCCCGTACTGTAACTTTTTGAAAGCTCCAATACTCTATGTGTTTTGATCATACTTCATGCTTTGACATTTTTCCATTATTTTTCCTGCGTTGTTTCTGTAGTTCTCCAGATTGTCCAGAGTACATCAGTGACTCCCTGAATTCTCACACCAAAGCCACAGACTTGTGGCCACAGATCAAATTCTAATAGAGGTACTCCACTGAGTAGCTACATGGTTGAAATAGGATTAAATTGGAATGTTTTTACTGGGCATACCTGTGCTTCGCTTGTCACTGTCTGCATTTGACTAAGTTTTCTTCTGCCTTGACTGCCCTTTTATTCCCCTTCTGGCCATTTAACTGGCCAGAAGCAAGGTAAAATCAGCCATTTAACTGGTAATTCATTTACTTATTTTCACCTTCTAAGCTGTCTAGAATCTTCTCTCATGCTTTGACTAATACTAACAGATTAAGAAATTAAGTTTGAGATTGTTGTACTGAGAATTGCGATTGTGATTCTCATTGTGTGCTCCTAAGTTTGTCTGGAATATGAAGATGTGCTGTAAACATTCAGACATCTAACAGCATTTTGATTTTTTAAAATGGCCTTATACTTGAACAGAAACATAGTTGACTTGAATTCAGCTCTCTTAGCCAAAGACCAAAGAGACAATGGATAAGGTGTAATCTCACAATTTAGTGGAATCTATAGATGAAGAAGTCACAAGAAAATGTAATAGTTGCTGTAATAATGGAACAGTGTTATATGGGCATAGACCCTGGATTTTTCCAGTGATAGTTCATGAATATTTCATAATGAACTCTTGGCTTAATTTCCTGTGCCAGACCCTATCCTAAGTTGTTTGCATATGCTGACTCATGAATATGGGTAACCATCAGATGTGGAATGTTTCCAATCCTATCTTATAGAGGAGAAAATATGCACAGAGAGGGTAAGTGACTGTTCAAGGTCACACAGCTAGAAATGAGCAGGAACATGATTTGAGCCCATCTGTCTGATTAAACATCCTTTCCTAGAAAAGATCACATAGTATAAGGGTGGGGAGTCCACCAGGGTAAGCACTACCTCTAGGAAGGGTAGCACCTAGAGTGTCGCTGACTCTTGAGAGCTGCTCATCTGACTCTTGAGAGCTGCTCATTCTGGAATGGCCAGTGTGCAGTGTGGGTGGTGGCAGAGATGTAGTAGCAAAGAGCTGGCTGGACACTCAGTGGATCTTCTGTGTTGTACAAAGGAGTTCAGGAGGCAGCTGCTGTGGGATTTTAACCTGGAAAGTGGGAGTGCATTTGTATGTCAGGCAGAGCGCTCTGGCAGTATCCTGTGCAATAAAGAGGAGGTGACGAGACAGCGGGCCATCGAGGCCCACAGCGAGGGTGGCCGGGGCAGTGAAGGGTTCGGTGGGTACAGTTAGGACTGCCGTTCTGCAGGTGCGGGACCTTTCCTGTCTCCTAATGTGATACATTTACTATGTGAGGGATTAGACGTGGGGAGCATAGTTTTAGAGGTGGGAAGAAAAGGAATACAAGTCCAGTTCTGGTGCTGTGGTCCTTGCTTGTGGAGATGTCTGATAGGCACTGGCTAGCTTGATCTGAAGGCCCGCAGGAAGGAGGTCTTCACTAAAGATAGAGACTGGGGAGTCTTTAGTGTAGTCAGGAGCTTGAGGCTGTGAGGAACGTGTAGAGTAAAAGGTAATCATAACCCTAGTATAGTACTTGGTACTCAGTGAGTTGTTACTATGAATTGGGTGCTGTCATGCAGGCTCTGGCATCTTCAGCCTGACATCTCTCCTGGGTAGGTTTTCAGCATTACTCAGCATGTTTTGCTAATGAGCTTACCATCCCAGAGAGACTGTCATTTGCCAGCCCTCCAAGAAGCCTGATCACCTTACCCTGCCTCTGTGGTTGGAGAGGGACATATATGGACAGGATCAGAGAGAGAAATAGCAAGTGGAAGAACACAGCAGGCTGGAGGGAAGGTCATGAGAAACTAGGAGGGGAAAGAACCTCCAAGGGAGGCAGTTGGTGACACTGAGAAGGACCAACAGAGTAGACAGATCCAGATAATATTTAGGGAAGGCCAAGAGGGTTCATTCTCCTGCCAAATACTTGTTGAGCTACTGCTTCATGGCAGGTTATCTTAGGCAGATAGAGCAGAGAACAAACAGCCTGACACGGAGCATCTGTCCATGCAGTTATGATCATCTGTTGAAAGTTCATCTGCTGCAGACAGGCTCTTGAATTATTTAAATCCAGAAATCTGTACAGGATTTAGATAAGGACTTGCTGCAGGATTTTAACCTGGAACGTGATAGTGGATTTGTATTCTGCAATACATGGTGGCAAAGTGTCAGGCTGACAAGCACTTTGGCAGTGTCATGCATAATAAACGGGGTAGAGAGATGTTGGGCCAACAGCTGTCTGGAGAGGTGTCTATGAAAAAAAAAAAAAAATAGAGGCCTGGGAGATAGCTCAGTGGAATAAGTGCTTGCCTAGCAAGTGCAAGGTCCTGAGTTCAATCCCTCATACAAAGAAAGAAAGAGAGAGAGAAGGAGAGGGGGGAGGGGAGGGGGGAGGGGAGGGGGTCTGTTTCAAAGAGGAAATTGAACCTCACCAAAGTTAAGAAATTTGCCTAAGGTTAATCACTGGATAGATAAAGGATCTAGGGTCTCAGCAAAATGTGCTGCCAGGAAACCTTAGGGCACTTAACTTCGTACTGTTGGGAAAGTGCAAAAGGTTGTTCCCATGCTGAGCAGTGGTGCAAATTGAAACATGGGTCCTGGGGAATGCAGAGATGGCCAGCTGTGCCCAGGAGCCAGTCAGACCCAGAGACTTTTCCATCTGTTGCCATAGATCCGCGCAGTTCAAGTGTTACAATGAAAACACTCACATGGAGGGTATTTGGGTGTCAGCACTTGGAAGTAATCCTGTGAAGTTGGTGAATGCACTCGGCATCCCTACCATGCTCAGCTTTTATAAATGAGAATTTTGGAAGTGTTTAACCAGAGTCTGAGAAATAACTAAAAAGTCATATTGGAGCTAAGCTCTTTTACATTAAATCTGGATTTGTTTTGCAGTACAGTTCTACTAGGTAATTTCCTTTAAAGAATTGCATTTTACTTTCTGATGATTCTGATGTTTATTTTTAGGTTATACTTGGTGAAATATCTGATAATGTCCAAATGCTTGAGAAATACAGAAAAATAAACTATTGTGTGTATTGTTAAGAACTACATTTAAAAAAAATGACTTTCCAGCTTTTATTTAGTGTGTGCTGTGCAGTTTTATAACATTACGTTGAAAATCACTTTTGTAAATATTTCATTATTTCTACTTTGAGAGTATATCTCACATTATGCTAAGCTCTTTGACAATATATTCCATTTCACTGTTGGACCATACTTTTAGTCATTTACTTATTAAACATTTAGAATCCTTTCTGTTTTTCATCATAAACACTGAAAGACATTTTTGGATGGAAATATTTGCCCATATCCTCTTCTAGTGTGACTTGTAAAAATGAACTTACTAGATTAAGGGACATAAGTATCCTTAAGACTTTTTTGTTTTACAATGTCAAAAACATTTTCTAGGAGTCTAGCACTTTGCATTCCTTTCAACACTCCCTATTATTTTTGTAAACACTGCTGTAATAAATGAAAATTGGTCTGGTACTGCTTTATTTGCATTTCTGTGCTTACTGTGGAGATGGAATTAGCTCATACCGATCAGCTATTCAGTTTTTTGTCTGTTTTATCTCCTCTGCCTCTTCTCCCCACTCCCCATTGTTGGAGGAGGATAGTTTCATGACCAAAAATCATTACCTTTGGAGACTCGCGTAGGTGCAGGCTGCGCTGTTTATTGTGCCCTAGCTCAGCTTCAGGTGAGTTACTGCTCTGCTGTCCATTTCTTTTCTTTCAAAAGAGAGCACAAGGCCTGCAGAATAGGGTTGCTGTGAACCTTAAATTTATAGACATACAAAATGTTGAACAGAGTGCCCAAAGCGTAGTTTTATTCTTCTTAGAGTCAAATATAACATGTATTACCCTCATGTCAAGTTTTATGTAACCAACATGTGGCTTTCTTCTTGACTTATTTTCACCTTTGAGTAAAAAGATCATTCTCCATTTAATTTTATATTCACAGATGTTGCTTTTTAGATTTTGTAAGCTCTTATATTTAAGAAATTTGGATTTATTTTGGATTCTAGTACTGTTCAGGGACTATTCTCCCTCTTGATCACCAATAGTCTTTCCTTTCTCATGCTGACTTCTTAAATGTATTAACTGGGAACGTCTTTTCTGTTTCGTTGAGCTGTACGTCAGTTCTTCAGCTAGTACCCGCTATTGTATTGTGCCTTGTTCAGATATGCTGCATCTGACAAGGTTGTTTCCTTTCTGTGTTATTTTTCCTCTGTGTTTTCCTAACTATTCTTACCTGTGTATTGTCAGAAAAATTAATAATTTGTATTAGATCCTCCTTTGCCCTTCACTGTTCCCTTAGGACTATATTAAATGTACATTTGAATTTGGGAAATACTGGCATCTTCATAATATTCACAAACATTATAAAATATCATTCCAGATATCCAAGTCAAATATTTATCTCAGGCAAGTTTTACAATTTTTTTATTTTTCATTCAGAGTCTGTTTCTCAATCTAGTTTCTTCCTGAGTATTTTGTTTATCACTGTAAGTTAGACTTTGTTTCCTGAGGAAAACCAGTCTTGAGGGAAGCTCCTCATGGAAAGATTTTCATGCTCAGTTTAATTTAATTTTGGAGAGAGGTCTTAGTGTCATTTCCCTTTGGAAGATTGATAGTATTTAAGGTCTTCAAAAGTTCTATGATAGACCAATTTTTTTTTTTTAAATATTTTGCAGTATAGAGGATTGAACTTGGGACCTTGTACTTGCCAGGCAGGTGCTTGTACCACTGAGCTATATCCCTGGCCTTAGACCAACCTATTTAAGAAAACACTCATCAACATCACTTATCCTTGGTGAACATATTCATTTGTAATTGCTGTGCTGTAATTAAATGACAATAGTATATTTTGGTTTTTTAAATGTAGGCCTACTGCTTAAAGATATTCTAATTTTATTTAAATGTTGAGAAATTCGTAAGTACATCTGAAAACTTTACTAGCTTTTTGCTTTTTCTTAATCTCGGTACCCTCTGCTTTGGAGTTTTTAGGTGCTTAGTGCAGTGTTGTCCTATCTAGCATCCTCATGGGCACTTCGGAGACCTCAGTCCCTGTGCAGGCACCTGCATGCAGCAGCTGGGTTTGTTTTCTAGCAAGTAAGGGGAGGAGTGGCTAGCCAAGGGTTCTCACCTTCTCCCAGCAGAAGAGTCTGCCAGGTTTAGATTTACGTTTTGCTGCTTCTCAGATGTTGCGTATGTATATGAGGGATTCAGTAGCTGGAGAAGCTGAGCAGACAAGGGAGGCAGCAGGGTTTGTGGGGCTGTGGCCAGGGATGTGGACTAGCTTGGGCAGCTGGATGGATGAAAGGCAAGAAGAGGAAATGAGATCTGATTAGTATCTGAGTCAACTGTGAAAGCTGCTATTTTATAATGAAAAGTGGTGTGCAAAAGCAAAAACTAATATGTTGTTATTAATAGCATAAACACAACTAGTTTCATCTATTACTTGTGAGAGCTATAGATTTTGTGGTATTTAGTACTACAAATTCTTGTAGGCTCAGTAGACTTTTCTTCATATTCAAAGTAGATGTCTCATATCTTTTCCTTTCCAATAGTTTTATCAGCTATATATACTGACCAGAAATTTCTAGGGAGGTGATATCAGGCACTCTTTTTATTCCTTTTAGAAATGACACTATTTTGCTTTAAGCATGAGATTTAAAAAGTTTTGTTTCTATCATGTTAAAGAAATTATTTTCTACTTTGTAGCCCAGGCTGGTCTTGAGCTTGCAATAATCCTCCTGCCTCAGCCTCCCAAGTGCTGGAATTACAGGCATATGTTACCATGCCCTGCTCTGTTTTGCCTCTTAATGCAGGTTTCCTCTCCCCAGTCTCCCTTCCCCTGTCCCCATAGGGCTTCTATGGCAGCTCCTCTCCTATAATAGGGTTCTTTGCATCCTATGTACCTACCTCCTCCTACTATGATTTGACTCCTGCCTACCAGCTTTCCTGCCTTAGTTCACCTTTTGCTTGGAGAATCAGGGGAAACCCTGGGGAGAAAGCTTTCCGTGGCTTAAGTGTAGGACTCATGGGGTTAACAGGACCTCAGAGAGGAAAGTAGCTAGGAGGGAGCAGCACTCAGGTTCACATGTACCTCTCTTTGCAAGCTTGAGACCCTAGACCTACTTCTAGGATTGGCATCACACACACATAGCACATGCTAGGACCTGCTTGGGTAGGAGATGTTTCATATGAATTGAGTTCTTTTCCTAGCATTACTAGGAAGGTATGTTTTGAGGCCTCCATTCAAGGAACTATACAGACTGTGTCATAAGGCATTTCTTAATGGAAAACTCTTTGAAGGGCCATCGTCTCCAGTTTGGTTGTTTTTCCATGATGCATTTGTTTTTTTATTTATTTTGAATGGGAAACTTGGGAATCATGATCTTCTGATTTTCTGTTTTATAATTTAATTTTGTATTTTCATTTTAAAAACCATTTCTATCTCATTTTCATTTTCAAAAAGAAGTTAGAAGAGTTTAGGAACTTTTTGTTAATTATGAAGCCTAATGGGTTTTATTTTTATTTGTACATGCATGTAGCATATTTGGATCATGCCTCTCATTATGCTATCCCACTTTCCTCTCCATCCTCTTCCTCTTCTCTAAGACTTCCTTATATTTTCACATCACTTTTTAAAGATCCCCCCCCCCCAAATTCCCCATTTAAGAAAAAACATGCTATTTGTTTGGGTCTGACTTATTTTAGTTAACAGGGTAGAAATAGCTTAATCTCACCCCACTAACTCTCACAGAAACGCCCAGAAGAATACTAGTGCCCAAATATCTGGGCACTCATGGCTTAGGCAAATTAAAATACAAAATTAATCATCGTACTGTTTTATATTGAGAAGGACTTTTTTTTTTTTTTGCTAGCTCAGGCTGCCTTAACAGTGGGCTGGGTAAGGCTTATGGAGCTGGGGATCAAACCCTGGTCCCCTGCAACTGTGTTTGCCTGAACAGGTGCTTAAACAACTGAACTAAACCACAGGCCCCCTCACAGCATTGTATTTTTAAAGATTTTTTTATTTTAATAAGAAATAACGAGGATATTTCAAAACATGTTAGTAGTATATTCCAAAGAAATGATATAATGCATATTGTCCTCGTAGTAGTTACTTAGAGCACAGGATGCAGACATGGTTTTTCTAATCATTGTTGGTATAAAAATTTCTTGTCATTGAACTAAGAGAAAATAGTTGTATACATAGTTCAATATTCCAGCCCCGTGTGGTGGTGCACGCCTGTAATCCCAGCACTCAGGAGGCTGAGGCAGGAGGATCGATGTGAGTTCGAGACCAGCCTGGGCTACAAAAGTGAGCTCAAGGCCAGCCTGAACTGCATAGCAAGACCCTGTCTCAAAAAGCAAAAAAAAAAAAAAAAAAAAAAAAAAAAAAAAAAAAAAAAAAAAAAAAAAAAAAAAAAAAAAAAAAAAAAAAAAAAAAAAAAAAAAAAAAAAAAAAAAAAATCCATAATTGTAGTGGGTTATTGGCAGAACTGGCAGTGTTGGAGGCTGTTGATTTAGGCCTTTTACAGCTCAGCATACTACCCTAGCTTTACTTTTTATGCCTCATGGTTAAACTCTTCTGCAGGGTGGTTAAGAACAAGTTAAAGCAGGACCTGTATGACAAAACATGTAACTTTTGTATCTTCCAAGGTCAGTCAAATCCCCTCAGGATTTACCTTGAAACCATGTACAGTGCTTTGTAGATCTGTTGTCATTGTCAGCCGTCTGGATGAGTCATGGCCACTGCTTGACCAGTTTGCTCTCTGTGCAAGCCTGAGAGAATGTTTTCTCTCTAGATGACTCTCCTTAGGCACACTATACATCATCAATCTCTTTCCTCTGTGGCTCTATGATCTCCTTGAACAGAAAATTTGGGACACCACTGAGCTATAGGAGGTTACAGCACAGGTTCTCTTATGTCCTGAGTCCTCACTGACCTTGAAGGGCTAGGACCAAGTTTAGGAAATTTTTGACACACTATGAAATGCTTCTTATTCAAAACATTATTAGTCTTATGAAGTCAATAAATGGTCTTTTTCTCAGCTGCATATCAGCAAAGTGTATGTAATGTAGCAAATACGTGCTTCTTACAGAGGTCTGCGAGCAGAATAAACTGATTCAAGAAAAGAAAAATAATCTTTTAAGGTTGATTGCTGAAGTGAAAGGCAAAAATCAGGAACTGGAAATCCTCACTGCAAATATTCAGGATCTTAAAGAAGAATATTCTAGGAAGAAAGAAAGTGAGTTTTGGTTATATTAGTAACATAAGTTGCAGAGTGTCTGTAGGTCCTGGTTATGTGCATCTCAGTCTGCCTTCCCTCACTGCTTGACACAGATGACATACCTGAGGGTGTGGCTGGAGTTTATCTCTACAGCATGCCAGTACAGCTACCCAAGTGGAAGTGACATTCTTCTGTTTTACTTTTTCTTTTAATTGCTATTCAATTAGAGTAATAACAACATTGGTATGGGGGAAGGTTACTCTTTTTTATACAGGTTAATGGGTTCATTATGGCAGAGTTGTATACACATAGAACACAATAGCCTTTGAACATGTCCACACCCCATGTTATCCCCTTTCCCTCCCCACCTAGATCCACACTGGAGGTCAGTGGGGGTTCATGCATATATTTTGAGATATGAGGAGTTTAATTAGTAGGAGACAGTATCACTAAATGGGATTCACCGTGGTGTGATTTGTACAGCAACTATTTACTGACCATCCACACACTCTGCCAGATAATATAAGCACTCATTATGCTGCAGTCTCATTGCTCAAAAAATTCATATCTAAATGAATGCTTTCCCCAGCCCTGGCCGCAGGCCTTAATGAGAGGGCCACTGAGACTGGGCATGCTGGCGTGCTCCTATAATCCCAGCACTTGGGAGGCTAAAAACAGGAGGATCACTATGAATCCTATCTGTGTAATGAGATCCTGTACTAAATACTTAAAAAAATAGATAAATGCTTCATTTATAAAGGACTCTTATTTACTCTTAAACTATAGAATCAATTCTTCACATGACTTAAAAATAACAAAGTTAATTTCATCTTTTTTTTTTTTTTTTTTTTTTTTTCCCAGAACCAGAGATTTGACTCAGGCCCTTGCAATTGCCAGACAAGCGCTTATTCTACTGAGCTATCTTCCCAGCCCAGTTTTACCTTTTTTCACCTGAGATTCAACTGTGAAATTTTTCTTGTCTACCAAAGATGACTTAGAGATTATTGTACTAACTTAAAAAAAACATTCCAAACTAGTATGAAAAAGGGCTCTTTTCTCAGGAGAAAGTAACTCCTAAAGGAATGGAATTGTTTTTCCATAAAGCAGCCAGTGTGTCTTTGGTTATCTAGAAAAATCAGAATAGTGTAAAATGAAGTCTGTTTCTACTCTAGTCACACAGTTCCCTGGTCTGATTCTCTGCATTGAAAGTGAGGTTCGCTTTCATCTTAAATGAGCAGAAGCCCCTTTTGCTAATCAGTTGAAATAGAAACTTTAAATGTAAACAGCTTCATATGCCTGGCATCATTTTCATGGTTGTGTCTGTTTCTTAAAATCAGTGAGCATCAATGGAGTTGTCTAAAATATTTGACACAGTGTGTTTGTTTTTAATCAGCTATTTCCACTGCTAGCAAAGCTAATGAAGAAAGGTTGCAAAGACTGCAGAAGTCAGCCGACTTGTATAAAGATCGACTTGGACTAGAAATTAGAAAAATTTATGGTATGTATATTAATGTATGTAACATATATAAGTAATAAATATATAAATATAAGATTAGAAAAAATGTAGATGATTTTAATATTTTGAACTAAAATGAATACATTATTAACTTCTAAAAAATAAAATATCAGTTTTTTTACTGAAGCATAGCTATTGATCCTTTGATCATTCAATATTTTAACACTTTTAGCGTGATTGTCATTATGCAAATAGTTTTTATTATTTTGTTCTTAGCATATGTATCATTAGCACTTCATGATACCCTTAATAATGGTAATTTTTAAATCATGGCTTAACTATTCATTTGATTAATGTATAATAATATTTTAGTGAATGTTTAACATATATTGCTTGTAACACCATTTGGATTCTTCTGGTTTTCAGTTATAGAAATACTATACCAAACATCAATCAGCTTTCTATTCTGGCTACACAAATTCCTGGCCCTATTTTTCTACATATATATATATATATATATATATATATATATATAATTTCCATGGAATTCTCAGAAGACTTAGTGCTTAAAGGACATGAATATTTTTCTGGGTGTTACATGTGTATGCAGTTCATAACAGTGTCTTGTTTCAGGGGATCCTAGGGTTTGGAGATTAAGTCACTTGGAGGACTCAGTATGTGTAGTATCCTCCCTTATCCATGGGGTGGATATGTTCCAAGACCCTCATATGAGATGCCTGAAATTGCAGGTAGTACTGAACTCTATATATACAACCTATGGTAAACCTTTTTACCTTTTCTCCTAAGGGAGCGACTTTTTAGCTTCTCTCTGACATATTCAAATTACCAGCATCACTGTTCTTGCACTTTTATGTTCATTAATTAAAATAAGGGATACCTGAATATAAACACTATGGTACCAGTGCAGTCAGTCTGACAACTGAGACAGTACACAGTGACCCACAGTGGGTCATATATAGAGTGTATACTCTGGATGTAGAAATGCTCCACATCCTGGCAGACAGAATGAGATGGCATGAGGATTCATTGCACTCAGAATGGTGTATAATTTAAAACGGGTAAATTGTTTGTTTCTGAGATCACTTGAGGGAGGACTACTATCAGCATTGTCCTGACTGAAAATCATTGCAGCAAAAAGTTGCAAAACAGTACCAGGAAAAAAAAGGCACATGGTACAAAGTCTAGAGGAAATCAGGCACAAACTTTTAAAAACCCAGTTGAATTGCACCAGCCACAATTTCTGTAAGTATCAAATTATGACAGCCTATATAAATGAAGCATTGCCTCCTAGAAACTCCTTAGCAACTCTGAAAGCTTGTGCCTGGCTTTCCTTGGCCTCTGCTTCACACATCTTACCCCTTTGTGGACTTTGCTGTATCCCTTTGCAAGTCCTAGTCTATCGTCAGACCTATGGTGATATTGGGAACCCACCCCTTCCACTGTGTTCTTGACTGTGTTAAACCAAAACTCAAGATGGAGCAATCTCTGAAATAAAAGAATATATTGAGCTGTTACAGATGCTACAGAAACAGACAGATTCTGGGATAAGTTCCCACAGCCAGCAGTGGCCAGAGTAGGTGGTGTTTGGAAAATGTCCATCAGGCCAGAGCTTAAGAATGTTTTGTTTAGTAATAAAAAATGGGGGAAAGAAGGCATGAGTTGCCTTGAGCCTGTACTGGCTGTACTTGCGAGCAGTGGGATTAGGTAAAAGTGGGAGGGCTCTGGGACAGGAGTGCAGTCTGTGAGGGACTTAATTGCTACTTCAGATCAGATGGGCTTATGAGCAGGCTGTGGCTTCTAGAGAAGGTGATGAGATGTGAGTTTGGAACATGCACTCTAGGATGTGAGATGCTCGCGTGGTCAGCTCATGGCTTGTTAGCTAACTGATCTCATGGACCTCCTCCTGAGCTCCGACCCCAGTCCTCCAGCCCTTCTACTTACACTTTGGATATCTCAGAATTTTTCTCTCATCACCAGAATTGTATTTTTTAAAGTTCTTTTTTCTTTTTTTTATGGCAGTTGATAGGGTATGAATAGATATGAAAAGCACTTGGGTTTTTATATTTTAAAAAATCCTATTTTTGTTTAGTAAGGAAAAGGTGCCCTTTTTTCTGCTTGTTTACTAATTCCTTTCTTTGCTATTTGAGTCCTTTACCTGTATATCTGCTAGTCTTGGTGTTTTTTCTATCAGTTGGGGTGAGTTTTTTTAGTAAAACATTAACTTTTTAATTAAATGGGAATATGAGATTTTTTAGGGCGTTCAGTTGTAAGTAAATACTCACTGTTATCCTGGGAAATTTCTTGTTTTGTTTAGTGTTGCATTACATAGCCAATTTTAAGACTAAAATTATTTTTAGACTGAAGTAGAAACTTTCTCACAGCCATCAAAGTCAGGAACTAAGGCTTTAAGGAAGTGAGATGTTATGGAAAAGCTCTGTGGTCTGCCTCCTGGTTTCCTGGAGTAGGATTTCTAAAATCCTTGGAGTTCTAGCATGACAAATGTCATTTTTATATGCTGATGAGCTGCTGGCTGCCCCTAGTTTCTTCTTTCATGATGGGAAAAGGCCTAGGACTTTTAGCCTTTCCTTCCACCCTCTGGGAAGAAGTGAAGGAGGACGCCTCTGTTGGCCGATCACTAGTAGCCATGGATTTTATCAGACATCCCTACACAAAGAAGCTTTTGTAAAAAGACTAGGTTCTGGGACTTTATGGGGAATGTGTCTGAAGAGGCCCCGGCAGTGTCGTGCTCTTCTGCCTTGACCTGTCCATCCCTTCATCTGTGTCCTGTGTAGTCCCCTGCTAAGCTGGGGAGGGTCAGTCAAGTGGTTCCCTGAGCTCTGTGAGCTGCTCAAGCAAGTTAACCAAACCCAAGGAGATGGGGCAGCACATGGTGTCCAAGTGGAAAGAATCCAAATTAAACTGAGTTAGAGGGCCTCTTGTAGGTGTCCATTGCGGGACTGCCATTGGCCACAGAGGTGCTCTGTGTTGATTGTTGAGTGAGAGAAAGAAGAAAAGCACTTGGATATATCATTTACAAATATTTTCCCATTTTATAAATTATCTTTTCATTTTCTTGATAGTGCCTTTGAAAGACAATAATTTTTAATTTCAGTCATGTCCAATTAAATTTTTCTTTTGTTGCCTGTGAGTTGGGTGTTTTACAAGGCATTACTTTGTGTTAAAGCTAAGTTGTATCAGCTACATTTGGAGATATTGGTTAAGTACATATGCGTATGTAACACTGCAAGTGTTGGTTAAAGATAAGGTATAAGAAAACTTAGCTCTGTTGAGAGCTTTGACACAAAATATTCTCACCCTAATCACTTCATCTCTTTTCAGGAGATAAATTGCAGTTTATATTCACCAATATTGACCCTAAGCAGCCTGAAAGCCCCTTTATATTTTCCTTGTGTCTAAATGAAGCAGGGGACTATGAAGGTATGAACTCACATTTCTTAACTTGTGTCTAAAATTGGCCTGTTGAAGTGTTCTTTTAATCAGAATGTGAAGGAAATATCCCCACAAGCTTCCCTTTTCCGGTCTTGCTTCTTGAGTTATTGTCTTCTCAAGGATGTGAACGTAGTCTTGATTTATAGTTATTATCTAAGAGCATACTTTAACACCTCTTCAGGGTGGCCCAGTGCCATAGTAGCTGCAAAGTCTAAAGGAACAAAGGTCACTGCGTTTCATAAGTAAATATAAATTACCCTTTTAGAGTACTTAAAACTGAACTATAAAACATGTGCCTACCTGATATGAATATTATCATTTTCCAAATAGGTGACTTTAAAATCAAGTGTAAAAAATTAGAATGTGATAATTTACCTTCCATTAAATAAGTTATTTGAAAAAAACAGGCTGGGGAGATAGCTCAGTGGCATAAGTGCCTGCCTGGCAAATGCCAGGTGCTGAGTTCAATCCTCAGTACTAAAAAATAAAACTGACAAGAAACTATCTGAAAATGCCACACATTGATCATGTAGGTTAGTAAAGGATTCTGCAGCAGACTAAAAGGCCTTTGACTTAGAGGACATATGTGTAGTTATAATATTGTGAGCAATAAAGTAGGAATATATTTCTTTTATTCTAGTTTATTAGAATTCATAAAAATGGTCATTAGACCTGTGCAATTAATTGAGAGCCTTTAACCAAAGGACATGCAGGTGAGCTGTTGACCCAGCTGCCTGGTGCCCCAGTTCCTTCCCTTGTAGAATTTATATTTTGAGAATCTAATTCATCTACAGATGTTTGTGTTTTTGTTTGTTTTTTGTCCCTGTAGTATCTTTCCCATCTGGCATTTAAGCAAAGTCAACAAACCTCTTACCTAGCATTACAAATTTCTCTAAATTGTGTGTCCCTTATTAGCATGTTGTCACATGGTCTTTGTTATTAAATAGAATCTGCAGGATAAACATTGAGCCAAGTGTTCTTTGCTATCCTTCTCTCTCTGATCCTGGGCCCTGCTTCTTAAACTCTACCAAAGAGCTGGAAATTAGATGTTGATAAGTATCTGTTGAGGCAAAGACAAGGTTAGAGGTGGTGGGGTCCTTCTTTTTCTTTGGCCACCCTTGGGAGAGATACTCACGATACCAGCTGTTATAGCTGCTGAGGACTGTGTGTTATTTGTGATTTGACTCTCATTTAGTTAATAAGATCTGTAAATATCAATGTTGGAATAGCAATGACTTTCATTTCCTTTGTAAAACTATATATGGTGTAAGGATTCACATTGAAAGTTGTTATTTTTTGATCCAGTGGCTAGAAGTCAGATCAAAGTTTGGCAGAGAAAAAATGGCTTAATGGTTAAAATAAACTATTAAAGCTATTTAAAATCATATGTACATAGATAGGCCCAAGATGATGGAAAAATGGCATTCCGCATCACTTAGCTCTAATCCCTTGAATTCCATCTGTTTAAATGAAAGCAGCATTGTATTACTTAAGCTTTGCATGCTTAGAGATTAAACAAAGAAAAGTCTAAAATATAGTTGGCATTTGAAACCAAATGTATTGTTTTATGCTTGAAGCATTTTAATAACTTGTAGTTGACACTGAACTCCGCTGAAAGGATCTGCAGTAGAAACACCTCCCTCCCACATTAAAAAATGAAACAAAGCCTCTCGCTTACATTGCCTTCTTTTTTTCCCTCTAGTGTCGGATAGTGCTCCTCATCTTGAGTGCCTAGCAGAATTTCAGGAGAAAGTAAGGAAGACCAACAATTTTTCAGCTTTTCTCGCCAATGTTCGGAAAGCATTTACTGCAATGGTTTATAGTTAATTATACATAGTACGTAAAATGGGTTGTTTTTCTTTTCTGTCTTCTCTTTATAAAAGAATTCCGTCTTTGTGTTTTTGTGATGTTTCAATGTGGTATGAAGGAAAGCGGAATGCATCACCCCGAGTATGTCTCTGACAAATATTTTGAGCTGAAGTCATTTAAGAAACAGCAGAGTTAAACTCTTTTAAAGGCAGAACATAACATTGTAAAGGTATCTCGTCTCCCATGTCAAGGAAGGAACAGAGAAGGTTAATCACTGCAGGGAGCTCTCGCCAGCTCAGACACGTGGCACCAGAGGAACCTCCAGACAAGTTTAGTTCATTAGTTTACTCCCAGATCGGGGAGTTAGTTCAGTGGCATAAGTTCCTGCTGGGCAAGCACAAGGTTCTGAGTTTGATCCTTGGACCATAAGAAAAAAAAAATTATTAAAAGACATTAGTTTATTCCCATAAACTATCTTCCCACAGTTTTCTACTTTCCTTTGTCTTGTTGCTTTTCTGAAAACCTACTGTTCTTTGTTGAAGATGCTATACAGGCTACTGTGTGTTACCTTTCACTGAGTTTCTCCCATGAGATGGGCACTGTATGCATTAATAAATTGCTTATTTTTCCTGTGTTAACCTGTCTTTGTTATAAGCCATCTGTCCCAAGTTATGAGGGTTGTGTAAAGGTTATGTTTCCTCCATGATAGATATATTTCTTTAAATTGTTTTAATTAAATTCTTAGGGGGAGAATGATGAAAGTAAAATATATTCCTTATGAAATGTAGTTAATAAGCTACATTATTATTTATAGTTAGGTGTCTGACATAAGGTAGTTTATGGCTAGCACTAGGAATGGGAATTTTCACACTGTCTCAGTGGTCCCTAAGCCTTGCAAGTTAAGGATTCTGAATATTTCAGAGGGTGACAGACTTAGGCCAACTTGGAGCTGGCAGTGGTTAGACATAGTAGATGCCTGGCCTGTGCCAAACACTTAGGATCGCAGCACTTGGAAGGCTGAGGCAGGAGAACCTAGAGTTTAGAGCCAGCCCAATAAGACCTTGTCTCAAAACCCAAAGCAAATGAACAATCTTGGGCAAAATAAATACCTCTATAAATGCCATCCTAATGGCATTAAAAAAAAAAAGAGTATCTTATAATATCTACTGTTAGAATAAGAGATAAATCTATTTTTCTTAAGTGTTTTGTTTTGTTTTGTTTTTGGTGAAGGGTCTCACCATGCAGCTCAGACTTGTAGTGATCCTGATTTCTGCCTCCCTAGTGTTGGGATTACAGGTGTGCACCACCATGCCTGGACTCCATTGCTGACTCAGCATACCCAGGGGCAGGACCAGCATGGCACTCGGTGCCAGGGATCGAACCCTGGCCTCTGTGCTTACCTAAGCAAGCACTTAGTCTGCTGAGCTATATCACTGGCCCTAAAGACAATCTTTTACTTCAGCGGATGTAGGCTGTATACTGGTAAGGTTTCAGAAAAGGATGTGATTTTGAAAGTTCAAATGTAAAAGCCAGTAATTTCTAGTTTTGTAAAGCTTACACCATTTAGTTCTCATCTGGATATGTCATTTTGAGAGTCTACTTAACACAGCATAGCCCATTGGGCAGCTTATTCTGGATTTCATTTGCTTCCCTCTTTTTGCCTTATTAAGTTTGGCTGCATTTGGGTGCCCTGCCTATACTGGAAGCCACACAACACTTTTTCAGGGTTCTTGGGCACAGCGGAAAGCCACATAACAAAGGGCTGCAAGTCTCAGGCTGCTCTTCCTGCTTTTTCCCTGAGTGACCTAGTAGTGAGCCTGGGAAGAGAATTTGAATTTCCATTTGTGCCTAGGATGTGCTTCTGGGCTTTGTTGAGATAAGCAGAGGAACTTTGAGTAGAATGCTTTGAACTGGCAGAGATGTTAGCATTCACCTGTACTGGGGCACAGCCCTTAAGAACTGCTGTTTGATGTTACCCTTGTAGAGATCAAAGGCTACTCAACTACCCTAGAGGTTGGATGCCTGCAGCCAGCAGTAGACTTGCCTTGTTTCAGCTTGGGCTTGGCTATAGGAGGTTCACTCATTCCCCTTTATGCATGGGAGTTACATCCCAAGGCCCTGGTGGATGCTTGAACCACAGAGAATGCCAAACATGGTGTACGAGGGGTTGTTTCCTATATATGCATACAATAAATTACACTTTGAAAATTTGGCAGAGAGGCTTACAACAAAGCAGAGCAAAATAAAAGAATTATTAATAGGATAAAGCAGACCATTATTAAGTACAATAAAGGTTGCTGGAATGCAAGTACTGCAGTATACAAGTGTAGCATGATAATCGAGGCTGAGTCAGACACTGAGCCGTGGATAGTGTGTGCAGCCTGGGTGTGCCGGGCAAAGATAACATACCTGGTGGAGTGTGATGCTGCCAGATTTTGTCTGTATTTAGAGTGCTACAGCTTAAAATTTATGAATTGTTTATTTCTGTAATTTTTCCATTTAATATTTTTGGGCTGAAGCTAACCATAGATAACAAAAACCTCAGAGGGTAAAACTACAGATAAGGAGAGATATGTATGTTGCTAGGGATTGAACCCAGGACTCCATTCATGTGAGGTAGATGCTCTACCATTGAGCTGCATCTCCATTCACTTCTAAAGTTTTATTTGGAGATGAAATTTCCTTAAGTTCCCTAGGCTTGCCTTGAACTGGGATTCCTTCTGCCTCAGCCTCCCAGGTGGCTGGGGCTATAAACATGCACCACTGCTCCTGGCTGAGACTATTTTAACAGGGTGAGCACAGTGAGCAAAACTTCCTGGGCACAGTCACATGTGGCCTTACGCTGTCGGTATCTAAGTAAATACATAAAACCATATCGAAACCCCACTTTTTGCTCTTTGTGAACTTAGTTTGATTCAGAGTTTAGACTATCCCTGTGGGATCCACTGCTTAGCAGTTGCTGGATACAAGCTGTGTGTGGTGGACCTTAGCAACTTCAAGCTCATCCAAGACCCTGAGCCAACTTCCAGTGGTCAAGCGGGTAAAGCACATATATCACATTCTCTGATGTCCCTGCAGAAACCCTGAGATAAACTCAAGTTGGTCTGCACAACACAGTCTGCTTCAGGAAGAGGTCAGGTTATGTGACCATTTATAAATAAAATAGTGTATTTATCAAACACACTGGTGAGAGCAACAGGTAAGAGGGTTATTGTGCAAAGAGGGAAAAAAATCTATAAATCTCAGATGCTGTCTTACAGCGTTCTTAGTTTTAGGGTTGGTATAAGCTAGAGGTCTGCTTAGCTCAGCCTGTTCATTTTAGAAGTTTCCCTAATAGCTATAAGTGTTTTAAATCAGATAGAGGAATTAAAGTACATAGTTTTAAAAAGGATTAGGACAGCCCAAGATAGTTCTGGTTCTTGCCCTATAATATTCTAGCCCTCCACGTAGTGGTGATGTAATTGGCCAAGGCTGAAAATGCAGGATCTTTGGCAGATTTGCTTTTGCAGAAAACTACATATTCCTTTAAAGGGAAGAAAAAGAAAAAAAAAAAAAAAATGAAGTGCTCCCCATTTAGGGCCATTTCGCTCCAAGGGCCTGCCATACTTAACTTTTAAAGTGGAGATGGGTTTGGAGCAAAATCTGTAGAAGTCAACAAAAAGACTATGGGACCAACCTTTCTGCTACCCAGAAGTTAAAGTATATCTTCACACCAAATGAAGGCCTTGGGCTATGGAGGCATTACATTGATTTTTTTTTTTCTTAATGAATTTGGCACATTCAAAATTTGGGGATGATTCAGGCATTTTAGCGTGCTAGGGATGGCCAGATTACAATAATTAATACCTTTTCGGTTTTCCAGTAAGCCCACTACTTTTCTAAGCCCTTTTCACTAATGTGCTCTTTTATGCTCTTTCGACCTGGGAGGTTGATATAGTCAACAACTTTGTTCTGCAGGAATTCAAAGAACTGTTTAAGTCACTTCTAATCACATAACCGGTAAGTGTTAGATGCGGCATCAAATGCAGAAGATGGTCGGACACGTGAGTCTTTGAGCTTTACCTAGGCCACACTGTGTTGCCTTTCTGTACTCTGTCATGGGGAAATTATGTGATGTCAGTGTGTCTGAAAGTCCTAAACAAATTTGGGCTTACATAATTTCATGTTTCTTTAGAAGTATAATGATTTTTTAAAAAATGAACAGTCTTGAAAGCACTAGATATGTTCTGTCAAAAATTGGCTTCACTGAGCTGGAGAGCAGCTGTAGGTCTGAGGGAAACGGTGGAGTAGCTGGTGCTCAGAGCTCTGGCAGTGGCTCTGAGGGAGGCTGGAAGAGTTAAAGACAGGAAGGAAGGAGACAGGAATCTAGTTTTATAGAAACTACCAGCTTAAGACATAATGGAAGTTACCCAAGGTAACCAAGTCCTTAATCCCTAGGCCTATTTTTATTCCAGGATCATCACTTCTAAATTTTTAAGAATCCAGAGATACTTTTAGTGTATGTATTCCAAGTTACTGCAAAGACTTCCATGTTCAGTGGCACTGGATCTCTAAATTTCAAACATACATTTATATTTTAGCCTCATTGATAAGAGTCAGTTTTTGTTTTAACCTAAAGGGCAAGCTGATGTAGGTAAACAGACGTCAGATAAAATGATAAATAGCTCAAAGAATAAATGTGCTAGATCAGGCACCTGAAGGTCTCCAAGATCAAACAAGTGCCCAGTGCAGCACGGTTGGCCACCTTGTTCTGAGTGGGCCCTTCTGGAGCTTTCCTTAAAAAACATCTCCCTTTACTTTTTGCTGATGGGTCCTGAAACTTTTTGCAATGAGGAGTCAAGAACCTGCCCAGTTTGAGCTGAGGTTCCTATCAGCAGGCCCTACCTGGAACTGCTTAGGAACAGTCTGAAGGCAGTCCTAGTTGGTCTGCCAGAAAAGATGGTGGAGGCCATGAACTTGGAAATTTCCAGCAAAAGGAAGCTGTTTCCCTCTGTAGTGTCCCTACTCTGGCCTGAGTCTGAGCGCCACCTTCTCGAGCCCTCACCTCCAGGCCTGTCTTCTCACAGTGATCTTTCCTAAGTGATACTGTAAAGGATAAGAAGACATTTGATTTGCTCTTAATGAGGGTGATTCTCACTCAAGGTTATCAAGGTATCGGGGTAGAGGAAGTGTTTGCCTTAAAGGAGAGAACTATTAAACTACTAATCGGTTAAAGACTTATAATACTATGTAATAAAATTTTCCCCAAATTACTACATTTTGATGGACCGTAAGGTGCTTTGTCATGAATATTATGGATAATTAAAAATGCAAAAAAATGCAATTTGTAGATCTTTCTGGTTGATAGCACAATGGCTATATCAACTTTTATTCAACTAGCAAGGAGATAAAGTAGAATGACATCTGTGTGCGTTGTGAAAAGCAGTCTGTGACCTCTCCGACCTATATTTCTGAATATTAATGGTGCTAAAAATTTCCCGACATATGCAACTGCTTAGTGGCATATAATTATGAAAGACTTATTAACAGTATAAAAGCATTAACATTAAAAATTACTTCACTCTATATAGGAGACTTGGGTACATCATTAATCTTCATCCTATATGCATTTAATTTTGTCCTAAATCTAAGGGGTGTCATTCCATTTGTCCAGCCAGAAAATTTTTGCCCTGCTAAAAAGGTATTCAATAGCTCTATTATGTCAAGTATACTTGTATTTTATCTAGGTAAAGTCCAGAGGACTTCTTTGAAGTAAAAAATGTCAGAGATGCAAAAAGAATTTGCAATAACATTCTGAAATAAGAGCAGCCACTTACATTTTCTCAAAACACAACCAATACATGAAGAAAGGTCTCTGAAAATTACTTTCAAAGTGTTTCAGAGTCCAATCATCATTATCTTCACTCTTTACAAAATAGTCCAGCACAGGCTGCAATCAATTTCTACACAATTTTTCATCCATCAAAACTTAATGGGAAGATGAAAAGGAAATATAAATTCAGAATCTCTGCTCGTGGTCTAATGGCCTATTATTCAGCCAACTTTCTACATGCAGAAAGTTTCATTAATATACCACTAGAGATGACATTAAAACTTCAGATTTATTCTAGGTTGTTAGTTATGTCTCACACAATAAATTTTACTTGTTATTTTGAGGTCTAATATCTGCATCTATAAATACCTATTGTGTCAATTTACATGTTATGTAAGAGTGTAATGACACAGAATATAAAAATTAGGTGCCTTAGTTTGAAAAGTTCCTTCTTAGTATATAATTTGGTGATTTTTTTTTTTAAAGGTGGATAGAGGAATAATATGTTAGATTTTAATGATTCCTTTAATGCTCACTGTTATGGCCTATGCTGGATGTTCCCCCAAGCCCCATGAGGCCATAGGTGGGGCTCTTTCAGAGGTGGCTGGATCTAGAGTTGGTGTTGCTGGAATTGGTTCGTGGTGCAATGCTGGGATCACCATAAGTAGCCTGGATAGGATGTAAGGGGTAGAAAGAGTTGTGGTGGTCCCCTCGCTTGCTTGGCTGCCTCCTGCTGGCTGTGAACTGTTTCTCCTCTGTGGTGCCCCTCTGCCATGCCACCCTGCCTTGGAGCCAGTTGATTATGGACCGAGATTTGTACAAACTGTGAGCTAGCTAAATGAACGTTTTCTCCTTTAAAAGTGTTGGATGTTTTTTCTCAGCAATGAGAAAGATAACTAAGACACTCACACTGGAGTTCCAAAGCACACATTTTCTATTTGGCACAAAAGTCAACATGGTCGGTGTTTCCATCATCTTCCATCCAGTGGAGTGAGTGATCGCAGCAAATTGGCCACTGCTATAATAGGTCCATTCCAAAGGATTCCCCTGGAGGGACTTGAGGACCTACCTAGCCTTCTTTACCCACCCGCAAGCTTTTCTCACAGACCATTTAAGAAAGTTATATATTCTATTTTGCTAGTAAATATTGGTTTCCAGAACTTTCTGCTCCAAGCAGTTGTTAGCATTTTAAGTTTGTTTGTTTGTTTGTTTGTTTTTTAACTAAGGAAGGGCTAAGGAGATACCTCCTCAGTCTAAAAGCCTACCTGGGTTTGATCCCCAGTACTGAATACTATGCTGGCTTAGGACCCTGAGCATTATGGTGCACACCGTAATCCTAGCACTAGAGAGGCTGAGACAGGAGGATCTTTTTACTAGGGAGATACTTAAGGCATTCCATCCATCATTTTGGGAAGTGTAAAATGCCTAACATCTGCATAGCTAAAATACTTTTTCAAATGGGCAAAGAAACATGAATTTCAGGCACTGTCTCCCGCCTAGTTCTCTTGTATCCATGTTGCTACTAATATCTTGTTCCCATCATCTCCAGCGTACACCTGAACTCACTAGGAGCAGCTGGTGACATGCAGGGCCTGTGTGAGAAGCCACCACCTAGAAGGGCATTGGCTCAGGGTAGAGCTCCATTCTTCCTTGAGGCCCTCTGCCTTGGATCCAGACTTCTTGTCATCTCCCCTTCTCATCCCATGGACCCTTGAGCTTGGCTTTTGATCTTGTATCTTTCTGTCTCCTCACCTGGGACTGTCTCATTGGCGTCTTGCTTGCCTGTCACTCATCTTAGACATGACCTGTGTTTTTGTCATCTCTTAGGACTTGCTTGACCTCTTATAGGCCTGCTGTGTCATACTACCACTCACATCCAGGGGAGAAGGACAATTAGAGTTGCTGTTGCACTACCAGGTAACTACGGTTCTAGACAAGTGGCTGAACCCACACCTCTCTGTGTTATGTGAAGGTTATCCTGCTTCATGTCAAGGAGTTCACAGCATTCAGAAACTTTTAGAACCATGGAGCCTCTTCTTTGCTCCTCTCTATCCATTCATTTTTTAATCTCACTTTGTTTCAAGCACATTACCATGGGTACAAAGGGCTCTGGCGATGTGATGCATCTTAGCTTTCTTTGTGGCACACTGTGCAGCTGACAGAATGTGTAAGGCAGTGTGCTCAGAATCTTGGTTTATGCCTGTGTGGCTCTGTGCCCGGCCTTGGAAGGGAGCTCCTCCACGTAGGCAGCAGGAAAATGCCCCTTTCTCCCCTTGAGGGATCCGAACCACCATCCTTCTTCTTTCTTTTCATGTATAGTCACAATGTCTCCTGTGAAAATACACATTTATTAGACAAACTGATGCATGCAATTGGAACATATGCTAGAGCCTGAGTGATATTTTCAAGAAAATTGACATTTGAGAAGTTACTAACAAAGGCTAAATACTAACAAAGACGAAATAATAAACATTATTTATGTCATGAAATAATTTGCTTAAAAGCAGAATCACATTGGGCCTCATGCTTCCTGGTGTCATCTGTGTAGAGTGTGTGGCTGCTGCCAGCAAACCAACCTTTTTGTGCCTGAACTTTCAGGCTTGCACACACAATGGCCATGACTCCTGAGACAGGGTTACAGCTAACAATATTTTTTAAAGATCTAAACAGCTAGCTCTGTTACACCTCAATTCACAGTCCAAATTCTAAGAGCTTTGCATGGAAATGGAGTTCTCTATTCATTAGTTTAGATATTTTTTATTAAAACGTCTATTTTTTGTTGTCATTTTTCAGACAGGGTTTCCTTATGAAGTTCAGGCTGTCCTTGAGCTCACTTGGTCACTCAGACTGGTTTTAAACTCACAGTGATCCTCCTGCCTCAGCCTCTTGAGTGCTGGGATTACAAGCATGTGTCCCTGCAGTTGGCTAAAACATTAATTTAAAGATAATACTTTTTAAAAGCAATAATTCAAGTAAATAGCATTCCTAAGAAACACAAGTATAGTCCAATTCTCTTGTTGTGAAAGAACCCTAGTATTAATCACCTTAAAATTTAACAATGCCCCTCTTGTGAGAGAATCTTCTCTCTATTTTTTGTATATCAAAGTATAAACATCCACTTTCTCTAGGAAACAAAGGTTCTTTATTTTGCATCATTCTGAGCTAAGATTTAAGTCTTACATTTACTTTTCCTCAACCGTTCTCTTAAGATGACAGTGAAAACTCTTTCCAACTTTTCTTAGCCATTAATCACCACTTTTAATTAGTTAGTTGGAAACAGGGTCTCATTATGCAGTTCAGATATATAGTGATCCTTTTGTCTCAGCCTCCCTAGCACTGGGATTACAGGTATGCACCACCACACCGGGTTTTGGGACTAGCACAGCATGCAGTACCAAGGATCAAACTCAGGTCTTTGTGCTTGCTAGGCGGGTGCTTAGAACACTGAGTTATCTTCCCAGTGCACTATTTATTCTTGTAGACAGTTTTCTCAGTCTGAGTTTTCCCTCTGAAGAGTTTTCTAAGATCAGTAGATTGTTGGACAAAATTTATTATCAGGAATTTTAAAAAATAGAATTTACATTGCTAGTTTCCTTCAACCTCCACTGGTACATTTTATTGAATGAAGTCATTTAGAATATAAAGCACAGTGGCCTTTGCAAACCACCAAGAACTGAAGATGGCCAGGGGTATAGCTCAGTGGCACAGTGCCTACCAGGTAAGTGCAAGCTCCTGAGTTTGATTGCTGGCACATGCACTAAAAGAAGAATGAAAACAAACAAGATAACCAATTTACTGAGAACTCTGTAACTCAAACTCAGGAGTTTTAGGTGGCATCCAGGAAGTGATTTTTACTCACAGAGAAGGAAAGATAATCTCCTGGACAAGTCTGACTGACTGAAAAAGAAGGTCCACTGAACAGTGCTAAAGCTTGGAATACTCATTTAGCTACAAAATCCATCTTGACTTTCCATTGACTGGGAGACATCTTGCTCATGAATACTAAGGTTTCTCCTCCCACACAATGTTTTCTTTCAAGCCCTGCCATTTCTAGAGCTCTGTCTTAGCTTTAACACCCAAATGTGGACACATAAAACGTTGAGGCTGGAGACTTGTTCTTATTTAACAACAGTGAGGCCTGGAACATGATACCTTTCCCTCACTAGATAAAAATCTGTGATAAAACGAACCAGTGGAATCTTTAGGCTGGCCATACTACACTTTGCAGAGAGGTCACTGGCACAATCATTAAGCTCAGGGTCAGCTCCCCAGGTGCTAGAATTTCCTCTTCCACTAACTCAGGAGAAGTCCATCATGAAAAGATGGAGCTGCTGTCCGATGCCTTCCCACTATTGACACGGCTGCAGGGTAGGACAGTGATCAAAGGCATAACTGAGTTTCTGAGTTCAAGTCCTGTGCCACTACTGCCTAGGACTCCACTCAAAGTACTTAGCTTTTCTGTGTCTCAGTCTGCTCAGCTGTGAGATGAGAGTTAAGAACAATGTGCATCTGAATTTTAATGGATATTAAATTGAGCCATGCTTATAGTGTCAGGTACTGTGAAACATGACACCTGGTAGCTCATTATGTGAGCTTTATGTAGCTTTCCAGGGCTATATCTTCCTTTCTTCTTTTCATTCTTTTTTTAGGGGGGTAATTCAATAACTTTTTATTTCTTTTAATAAGAAATACTATTGAAACACTTTCAAAACACATTAGTAGGACCGCCACAATAATTGATACAATGCATATTGTTGTCTTCATAGTAGTTGTTCAGAGTACAAGATGCAGACATGATAATTCTTCTAAACACTATTGGTACAAATATTTCTTCCCATCGAACTAAGAGAAAGTAGTTGTATACATAGTCCAATATTCCATAATAGTAGTGGGTTATTGGTAGAACTGGCAATGTCAGAAGCTATTGACTTGAGCTTTTTACAGCTCAGCATACTAATCTGGCTTTACTTTTCATGCCTCATAGTTAAACTTTTCTGCTAGGTGGTTAAGGCCAAGTTGAAGTAAGACCTATAATACATGTAATTTTTATATCTGAAAAGGTCAGTCAAATCCCCTCAGGATTTACCTTGAAACCATGTATAGCGTTTTATAGAACTGTTGTTAGTGTCACCTGGCTGGATGAGTCACTGCCATTGGTTGACCAGTTTGCTCTTTGTGAAAGTCTGAGAGAATGTTTTCTCTCTAGGTGACTCTCCTTAGGCACACTATGCATCCTTGATCCCTTTCCTTTGTGACCCCATAATCTTGAACAGAAAATTTGGGGCACCACTGAGTTATAGGATGATACAGCACAGGTTCTCTTGTGTCCTGAGTCCTCACTGACCCAGGGCTTTATCTTCTAAGAAGGGTGATTGTAACATCTCAACTAATCTGGTGTTAGAAGTTTAGGCTGTTATTGAAAGATACGGATTTATATTCATATCAGAGATCTTACCATGAAAATGTTATTGAAATATCTGAGAAGACATCTTACCTTTCTCCAAATTCAACTCATCATCTTGCCTGGCTTGAAAAGAATATAGGGCCTTGCAAAGACAGTTACCATCCTGGGCTGTACTGGAAGCTAAAAGTTGGATTAAATTGTAATTAGTATGCTGTGTTAGTAGGTGAATGAGTAGGATCATGAACCCTTCTCACTTAACAGTATGGTAGAGTTGACATACATAGAAAATTTCCTCAAAGGAAAGTTTATAATTGTACCTACTATTCATTCCTCATTTTTTTTTTTGTTGTTGTTGTTTTTTGTTTTTTTGGTGTGGGACCAGGGATTGAACTCAGGTCCTTGTGTTTGCCAGGCAAGCACTTATTTTACTGAGCTATCTCCCCAGCCCCTCATTCCTCAATTTGATAAACATTCATGATATACCTACTATGTATAAAGATATTATATAGCCCAAATCCACACTTTAATGTAGGAAATAATAGGTCTGTAGAAAAGTGTTACTATCACAGTAACAATAAAGATGGTAATTTAAAGATTTTTTTTCCAGGTGATCCTAGCATGATTAGATGATTCACATAGTTGCATGTGTGTTAGGAAACTACAGTCATTTTACCATTCAGGTGAAGATGGAGCTCTATGAAGCACGTGTTTCATATTCATTCTTTAGTGCTTAGGGTACTGTTCTTAAACAATGTAAAGGTGAATTTTTAATATAAAGAAGATGAGTAGGTCATGAGTTCCAAGCCCAAGTCACCTGGCAAGCCATCTTGTCACCATTCTTCCTGTTGAGAAGACAGGACATCTACAGGAATTTAGGAAGGGTGTGGAGGCAGAGCCACAACTCCTCACATGGGTGCAGGCGACCCTGTGGCCACCAGGTGGCAGGGGTGTGAGGTGCCTTCTCTTGTAAATGTCTTTCCCAGCACCCACTCATCTTGACTCCTCTCTACTTCTGTTACTTGTGTATACAAAACTCAAGATTCTAACAAGTTAATCAGTCCCACTGAAATGTAAACTTCTTTGAGCAACTATAAGTCAATGGGGTTCTGAAAATAATATTTACATGTAGCAATGTGCTTTATGAAGAGGGCTCAACCCAACATGATTCTGGGCATCTGGTTACCTGATGGTGAAGAACTTGGGTTATTCTGCCCATGGGAAGATGTCCTACTCAGAACGTTCTCTAATCTCTTTGTCAAAAAAGGCCGAGATATCTTTACATAAGTATGAGTATGCTCCTGTTCAAGTAGTTAAAAAAGAAAAAGTCATGTTAAATGACCTTATTAGCATAAAACAGTCATAAAAAATAACTCAAGAATCCATTTTTTGAATTGGGGCAAAAGTTGCACAAATTGCTGAGGAGATAGCTCAGTGGCATAAGCACCTGCCTGGCAAGCGTAAGGCCCTAAGTTTGATCCCTGGCACCAAATTCTTCAATATATTCCTAAGCTTTCCTATTTTTAAGTTCTCTTGGTTCTGAAGGCTTACTGTTTTCAGAATTGGACCATTACAGTATTGTATAGTTTGTATTTCCCAATCTAGATCTACTTGTCTAAGCCAAATAATATTCATAGCATTACTTCTGATTCCACTTTAATGATCTTTAAGCAAGTGAAATTATCACTGTCTAAATAAGACCATTTTAGAGCTCTGGAATCCCGTAGAAAGAAAACTGTCCCTTTGCCACAAGACTGTTACAACTCCCCACCCGTTTGGTAACAAAAGACAGTTACTATCATAGGTAATTACCACTTCCTAAAATGTCCCACACTGGAAAGTACATGTGAGGAATTTCTACAGCTGTGCCTATCCATCATCTAAGGATGTACTGTGGTCAGCTGTGCACTCTGCACTATGTGTAAACCGAGACAAATGCATATCACAGAGTCTTGCAACTTAGGTCTGTATAAATACAAAATTTCAATGTAACAGAACTTTTACTATAAAACGTTTGAAGGCTAAAGTTAAGCTATGAAGAGAAAGAAGAGATCCAAAGTGTTTTACACTCATTGTAATATATAATTCTACAAAGAATGTATTCAATTTTACTTAAATATTATTGTGCTTTACATGAATAAGATAAATTTCTCTTTAAAGTTCTGCAAGAAGGATTTAGGGCACACTGCACATGTGACTCCTAACAGCTTCTGTGCCTCAAGGCCACTTTGCACCGTGCTACCTGCTGAGTGCAGCTGGGACAGTACCGCCGGTCTCTTTCATTTTACCTTTTCTTTCCACTTGAAGATGGAGTTACTACAGGGATGGCTGGGTTTCGTTTTTTGCTCGAGTTCTGCTAATACTGATGACAGTTTATAGGAGTTTGCTTGCAGAAGATCCAGTTTCAAATTGTTCTGTGGATATATCATTTGCCCAATATGAGAAAATTTCTAGAAAATGAGGCACGCAGGGTAGACAAAGGATTATAGAATAACTTGCAAAATGACAAAGAGGCCTAAAAAGGACATTGACCTTGTGTGTAGATGTGTACCCAAACGGCTCAGAGTGAAACCTTAAAGGAAAAATACTCCCTGAAGCAATTAGGAGAAAAGCCTTAAAAGTTGAGCATGTCCATTGTCCTCTTATAAATAGGGTGAAGCAACCTGTATTACACAGTATTTTGTGGCAATGAATATCTTTATGCAATTTTGGGTGGGTACAAGAACGTAAATAGTAAGTGTTGTTCCCAAAAGTGCACTTCCTATGGCACTTTCAGGGTGACTGAGTCAGCTCAATATTTTAACAGCTGGAATTAACATCAATAGGCTCAGACAAAAGCAGATGTGCGTTGTTTTGTTTTCCCTTTCCTTCAAGAAGGTAGAGAATTATATTCTACAGAAAATTTGCAGTAAAACGCTTAACACTGCAAAGAACATTTTAGTGTATTGGATTCTAAAACTAAGTATTTGCCAAGCATGGTGGCATAGACCTGTAACTCCAGCACTCAAGAGGCTGAGGCAAGAGGATCATGCATTTGAGGGCAGCCTGGGCTACATAGCCAGGCTGTCTCAGATAAAAATAAGGCATGAAGTTGAACACAAACCACTGGTCTCTTCCTATTCTTGTTTTGACCTCGAACTACAATTTTTCTTAGTACTTCTTTCTCAGACTTCATTCAGTCAGAGTCAAGAAGCAGAATCTAAAGTAGAATCCTGCTGATCTGAGCCCTTGCTCACTATTCTTTCTCTTTTTTTCTATGCCTCCAGGATGGGGATTCCAAACCCTAACATCCTTGCCAGGGAGAAGGGGAGAACATGTCCAAGGACAGAATTCCTCCAATGATGGAAAAGCTCTCTCATCCTTGGTGCAACCCATCATATTATGGGGAAACCTCACCTAAGACAAAGTCAAGAGCTCTCCTCTACCCCATCCTGTCAGACCTGGGCTATGGTGCTCCTGAAAGCACCAGAGAAGGAGTCTAGCTCCCCTTACTCCTTCCAGTATCTGTGCAATGTCTAATTTAAGAGCCTTTAGACTCTGAAACTTTTCTCCTATGACATGCCTTGCCAACATTCCTGACTCATATATGACACCTCAAGGACCAAGAGACAAAGTGATAGGGAAGAATTTAAATAAAGCAAAGATTCCTTTTGCAAGAAACCTTCCCTGGATAACACCACAGCTCCCAGTGTGACCATTTTCCCTTACCCAGATGTAGGCACATGTCAGAGTCCCTGGATGCTTGCCACTCATGACTTGAAGGTCTTGCCTGCCCCTGCGCTTCTGAGTTTAGGGCTCAGGTCCTCCCCACACTATGTGTGAATCAGACTAGTGTGTGCTCTGGTCTAGAGCATGCTTTTGGTTGGTAATGAGCATGATAAGATTCTGTGCAACGACAACCCCAGAAATGTATGATTCAATAGCATCATAAAATACTCATGACTTCAGTTCGGCAGATATAGGTTGCACTGAATTTGTTAACTGAACTTGTCGTGCTGTCATAGGAAATGTCCTATCATCTGTCTTAGGGTTTCTTGTGAACTGTAACAACGAATTCTTACAGCGGTGTGTCAGATCTGTGTCCTCAGGGAATGCATGCAGCAGTTGCTTTCCCATGAAGCACTGGGGTGGCTCCTACAGCAACCTGTCTCTGAAGGAAGCCCCAGAGCAGCTGGAGCTTTCCCTGCAGCACTCTGACAGGGCTTGCATGTGTTGCTTACTGCACAAGAGACTTAGGCCAGGGAAAGAAAGCTGACCCGGTTCCCGTATCATTCCAAACACTTTCTCTCTTCCTGAATTATTCTCAGATTAACTTCAATCTTTTTTCTGATCATTCCAACAAATCACAGAAAATATCCAGGTCTTACATGTATCGGTATCTGTTCATTTTTATTCCTATATGATGTTTTAAAAGCTACCTTTTCCAATGGAAGTTCTTCCAAAGTGGCTAACATGTCCATCATCCCTATGGCTGTCTGTGGGGCTGCTAGATTCCAGGCGCTCAATGAAAGGGCTAGTAGGCCTATCCTCTGCCTTCTTTATTTATTAAATACTAAGAGTGAAAATCAGAATGATATTGTGAGTATGGTTTCCTAACTGTGAAATTTAAAAACCAGGATGTGAAGCTATCATTAATTTGGGACCATTTGAGCTCCTGAGCACTGTCCTGGCATTTTTGAAACAATCTTTTAATCTCACAAAAACTCTTATGAGCTAAGTATTAATGTCCCCACTTTAAAGATTTTTTTAAAAATCTAAGGTTGGCCAGGTCTCTATAACTCATAGAGCCATTACTTTTCATAACTGGGTTAAAATGTCCATGACTTCATTAAACAGAGAATCTACTAAAGAGAAATCTATTTCAGACACAAAGGTTCCTTCCCAGTGGCCTTCTTTTATAAGACATTGAAGCAAATATTTGTAGATAGTTGGATTTTTCCAGACTGCTCCAACTATTTAAGAAGGAGCTGGCCCTATAAGCTCTTCCTAGGTGGCTCTGTGTCGCCAGGAAGGAAAGGCAAAAAGCAAACGGACTGGAAAGTCGGCATTCTAAAAATAATCCTTTCATTACTAAATTCACTGTGCACATATTTACCTCATCCATTAATGTCGCTGTGTCTTTCTGGCTCTTTTCATCCGAAAAGGATGAGTTGCTGGAGTACACATTAAGCATTCGTTCCAGGCCTGAAAATGAAACCATGCTGTCAGTCACCTTTGTTTTTGTTTTGTTTTGTTTTTTTCTTTTTCTTTCTTTTTTCTGGTACTGATGACTCTGCACTTGCCAGGCTGGCACTTATGCCACTGAGCTATCTCCCCAGCCACATCTTGGTTACCTTTTATCCTGGCCAAGTAGGACACAGCTAAAAGTCAGTCACCCTCAAAGTGATCCTGAACTGGATGAGATGCCAGTCAGGTTCCTAAATGGCTGAGGGGTAGGGGTGCTCTGTCTGTAGCCTGTACTAAGTTTTACTAAATGAATAATGGTAAGTCAACTGGCTGCTCATTTATCTTTATCTTCATTTAGTGAAATTTAAAAAATGTGGGTACGTAAATATCTTATTTTTTCAAGATGAACCCTGGGATTCCTTTTGATTGGCCCATTCTTGTAATTTCTAACCTTTACCCAATGTTAAGCTCTTACTAATTTTTCTACTTATGCCAATACACATTGTCTGTCTTGGCTTTCCTATCTGCATTACATTGCAATGAAATGCAGTGCACATGAAGCTAGACACTAGAATCACAAGTGCACATTGAGTATCTGCATTACTGTAGAGCTGCTTCACATTTTAAAATGCCTAACTTCAACGTATAGGGTTTAATTTGATTTTTATACTGTTTCCAAAATTAGTGAAAGGAAACAAACAAGCTGGGTGAGGTGGCATATATCTGGGTCTTAGCAGTTGGAAGGCTGAGGTGGGAGAGCTGCAAGTTTAAGGACAGTGTGGACTACATAGTGAGTTTAAGGCTATATAGCAACATTCTGTAGAAAGAAAAGAAGAAAAAGGAGAGAGAGAGAGAGACTGAGCAAAACTCCATGCATAGTATTCACCATATTTAAAATAACAAAAATTGTCTCTTCCCAGACAATTTTAGAAACAGAGTAAAATGCTACATTCCAGCAAACGGCAGTATAGTTCATATACAGCTCTCATAAATAGGCCTAAATGTCATTGTACACTTTTTGCTTTCTTTGTGAAACTTTTCTTCTGCATTCACAACTTAGGTTTGATAATGAAGTTCTTTTTTTTTTTTTTTCAGTACTAGGGATTGAACTCAGGACTTTGTTCTTGCCAGACAGGCACTTATGCCACTGAGCTATCTCCCCAGCCCTGATAGTAGAGTTCTTTAAGCAGGATGATCCCTGCCCCAGTTACCAAAAGCAGACAAATCTTAACTCAGAAGAAAACCTCCGAGGGTCATGCTGTCCTCCACAGCCGGTCCAGCCCACACTCACTCACCCTCCTTGTCCTTGGAGGCTTTTTCAATGTCTCTTTGCAGTCTCAACAATTTTGGCTTTATTAAAGATTTTCGCCTCTCTTTATCCATTGCATTGTTAGGATCTTCTTCCTTTAGGAAAAAAAAAAAAAAAAAAGATGTTTAATAACAAGAAAAAAGTAAGAGTTGCTACTGAGACTTCCACTGACTGCATTTAATTTTAACTTTACAGAAGAAAAAACTTGAAAGGACTAAAAATGAAATGAGCTAATCTTTGATTTTACACACATTGTTCTACCTGTTCTAGACCTAATCAACAAGAAAACACCTTGCTGAGAACTGGTAGGCACATGACTGAGCATGTCAACAGAACAAATTATTCTTGGAGAAGGAACCTGATCATAGTTGTTTCAATTTCTGAATAAGTAAATCTATTGGCTGAATCCTCATTGCTCCTAAAAACAATTTAACTGTATTGAATTTAGAGTCCTTCAGTTATCCAAAGGGTTATGTGTGTTTCTCAGTCTCAGATGGTCTGAAGCGGGGCCAGAGTGTCTCCTGGGCTCAGTGTTCGCTTGGTATTGGAAACACATGAGCCTATGCTCTACCCAAGATAGGTTTATGATCCCACCAGGCCTTGTGGCAGAGCATGAGGAGCACAGGCCATGTGAGGCAGCAGACATCCGCGAGAGGTGGGGTGGGCAAGGGCAGTGGCAGCATGAAGCTTCGGGGAGGCTGAAGACTACAGCAAGACTTTCCAGCCATCAAAGGAAGGGGCTCCATCACCACAGGTGTAGGAGAAGGGCAAAAGCAAAAGAGCCAGGGAGGACTGTGGGAGTGCATTAGATACAGTGAGGGGAACAGCTGCTTGAGCAAAGAAGAACAATTTATCTTTTTCAGTCACTGGGCCAGACTTCGGGGCTCTAACCCAGAGACCATGAGGGACTGTTACTGAGTTCTGAGTTTTCACATGGATTATTTCAAGGGTTGAATAAAAATCAATGGTGGCGGGATAACACAGGGAGGGGGCTGACCCTAAAGGGCAAAAACCTGTAGGGCAAAGTCAGGAGGATTGATGACTTAGACACAGATGAGGAAAGTTTCTCTGATAAGGAAGGCGAAAAGTAGCTTCCCAAGTATACTGGGAGGATTTGCCGTAGGTAACTTAGCACAGATTGGGGAAAGTGAGGATGAGCAAAGGAAGCAGTGTTTATAAAGGTGTAATAAATCAATGAAAATATTGTATTCATACACTGTGCCTTTTACATTCATAAAAGTTCCACTATAGTCTTTATTACACGCACTTTTTTTTTTGTCTTTTTGAGACAGGGTCTTGCTATGCAGTTTAGGCTGGCTTTGAGCTCACTTTTGTAGCCCAGGCTGGTCTCGAACTCACACCAATCCTCCTGCCTCAGCCTCCCGAGTGCTGGGATATTACATGCACTTCTTACAATAGTTCTATGAGGCTGATTTTTATTTTGCCTTGCATACAGAAAAATTCAGGAAGGCCCAGGGGAAAAAAAACAAACAAACAAACAAACAAAAAAAAAAACAGAAGCATTTAACCCCAAGACACAGCTACAGTACTTTGACCTAAGTCTTTAGCACCCCATCACATGTCTGCCATAGCTGAGCCCCTGTGATGTCACACCTTCAGGTGGCTCTGCCAACCCTGCAAGGATACCTAATTAGCACTTGGTCCTTCCTTGTTGGAGCAATGCCATCTCCACCTGGCTGGTGCACCAAAGACTTCCCCTGGCCTGGTCAGGGACTTCAATCATTTACACATGCATTTCTAGGGGGCAGATTGGGCCTCCTGGTTGACCCAAGAGTGGGTTGTGTCACCATCATGTAGCTTTCTTAGATTTATCCTTCTTTCCCAAGCACTTGTTAGAAATGAAGGTAGCACCAGAGGAAGCCCATAAAACTGCAGACACAACCTTTTGAACGTGACATTTACAGTAACCATATGAGCATTTTCACATTTAAAGTAACAACCAGCGCTCCCGTTTTTCAATTCAGATTGCTCTTTTTTATTCTGTTCCAGGTAAGCTCACTGGCTAAAAGCCAGTCTATGCATATGCCAGTGACTGTACAGTTAGATGTTAGAGTGTTTTGCTTTAAGGACAGCACAATAATTCTTTCTCTTCACTCCTTGTGAGACTGTCATTCCTTTTATACTTAGGTATGTGGTGGTGAGTTCTGGGGCAATGGTTGCATAGAAATTAAAAATTCCCAAGAATATGCCAATTAAAGATGAATTATTGCAGTTACCTCCTTATATTTTGATAGAACCTAGTCAAATTTCCCAGGGCATGACCTTTATTCTATTGACTGGTTAGTTGGTATGAGCATTTCTATTTTCCTTAATAAGAAAATAGTAGGTATGATTTTGCTGTACTTTTCTCCACCTGAGGGCTCACTCACACTATTTGTGAGCAAAGACAGGTGTCTTCCCCATGTGATCAACTGTCCCTTTTGCTCCTACGTTCATCTCTGTCTCTGCCCTGAGCAGATTGCTATTGCTAATAAACTTCCCTGTGGCCGAAGTAGAAAAAAAGACTCCAGGGAATCTGCAGCTGCTTGCTGTTGTTCAGAGGGTGAGGAGTGGGAGCCATCGGGACCCACAGTCCTGCCCAGCCAGTACGTTTAATCTGATAGGATGGCCAGTGGGCTGGGTGTACAGATCAGAGGAGAGGGCCACAGTCTGAACTTGAAGTTCTGAATAAATACAGCAGAGGGCCTCAGTAAAAGCTGCGGAAGCTCTGTGCAGATTTTGGTAAACACTGATCAGCTCCCAAGGGCAGTGCTTGCCTAGCATGTATGAAGCCCAGGGTTTGACCCAACTGGCAAACAAAACAAAACAATTAATCAAAAACAAAACCTTTTGGGGCACATGGTGATGCACACCTGTGGTTCCAGGTATGCAGGAACTTGAGGCAGGAGGAACATTTGAGCCCGGGCACTGGAAGCCAGCCTGTGGGACATAGCAAGACCCTGTATCACAGCAGAAGGAAGAAGAGGAGAAAGAGAAAGAGAGAAAGAGAAAGAGGAGAAGGAGGAGGCAGACAAGAAGAGAAGGACAGGGAGAAGGGATGAGGAAAGGGAGAAGAAAGGAAAGGAGGGGAAGAATAACACCACAATTAAGACTAGCAATGGTGGCCCAGCAGGATGGCTCAGTGGTCTAAAGCGCCTGGTTAGAAAAGCTTAGGCAGCTGTAGGGAGTGCGGTTCAATTCCCGGCACCACCTGCTGTGCCAGCCAGCCATAAAAATAAATGAACAAACAAACAAAAGTTCTGAAACAAGAAAAAAAAAATTAAAAAAAAAAAAAAAAAAAGACTAGCAATGGTGAAGCAGAGGCCAAAATCTTTGAAGCACCATCCCAAAAGATGAAGATTGACCCCAAAATATCAGAGACAAGATGCCTGAGCTGTAGGACAGTGGTCAGTTTTCAGCCAGAAATGTCATGCAGTAGAATCACCCACATGTCTTCACCACAAGCCCTGGGTCATTCGGTCTATGCATTCCAAGGGAAGAGCCATGAGAAATACTGATAGCGCTTCCTAGGCCTCAGCCCTCTCACCATCTCGGCCTCCCCAGGTCAGGATACTTCCTGACTTGCTCCTAACTAACAAAACAGGACCAGCTGTCACTTCTGAGGTTAGTTTCCAGGTGACCCTGACCCCTTCATGCGCTCCCTGGCAGTCTTTCTGGGGAACACAGGCTGCCATGGAAGGAGACAGGATGCCAGCGCATCAAGGAAACAGATTTCTCACATCCAGCAAACACTGGAGACCTACAAACTTGGGCATGGTCCAGCTGCATGATTTTGGATGTGAATTCTCTCCCAGAGGAATCTTAAGACGTCTCCAGTCCTGGCGGACAGGATGCCTTGACTCCAGTCCTACAAGGAGCACCCAGCACAGCTATGGCTGGGTTCTTGACTCATGTGAACTGTGAGCTCATCAGTGTCAGTTTTGTATCATTAAATTTGGGGCAATTTGTGTAGACAACCAGTCCAGGCACAGGTGATACACAGGCATCATTTATAGATCATGAGATGCACCTGGATAGTATAAGTCTTAGAGAAGACACTGTGCTTAAGAAGTCCTCCAAAGGCCATATGTTGGAAACTTGATCCTCGATGCGGGTTAGCGAGGGAGGCTTTGAAGAGGTGACTGGGTCACCATGGTTCTGTATGAATGGACTAATGTAACTATTGCGACAGCGAGTTAGTGATAAGAGCAAATTCAGCCCTCTCTTGCTGTCTCGCTCACTTGATACTTTCTGCCATATAAATACAGCCCCAACCAGATTGGGCCCCTGGATCTTAGACTTCCCCAGCTCTAGACCCTTGATTCAAATAAACTAAAGTTCTTTATGTGTTACTCAGTCTTTTTTTTTTTTTTTTTTTTCTGGAACTGGGGATTGAACTCAGGCTGTTAGGCTTGCCAGGCAAGCGCTTATTCTGCTGAGCTATCTCCCCAGCCCAGTCTTATATTCTGTTACAGTGCCATAAAACAGACTAAGCCAAAAGCTGAAAAAGAATATTCTGCCTTAAGCCCTTGACTTTCTTCCAGAGAATGTCAAAGATATATTTCCACTTCCCAGTTTATAAACCATTTACTATATAGTAATTTATAAGAACTATGAGAAAAAGTCAATATTTTCATTTTCAAAACAATATTTACTTGATAGTTACTTTCAGCTTTTTCTCGATATATCAAAGTCCCGCCAACCCTTCAGGTAACTTCCAGCATTCCTTACTTACGAAGTAATCAGTTAACAGGAACTCAGATTTGTTTTCTGCCGATAACATTGCAGTTTCTTCCATGAGAGTCTGGACGTCTCTCTCCACATCAACCTTGCTAATGGCACAGTGAATCTGTGTATGGCACTGCAAGGCGACGAGGGACAGCATAGTGTTTAGGAGGTTGTTTCCTGCCCGTCCTCACCTTGCACACCCGAACTAGAGAGATCTTCAGACTCACCGTGGTCAGGGTTTGGCCAAAAAGAGAAATGTGCTGGCTGTATTGGTTTAAGTTGTTGCACAAAAGTTGAATTCTTTCCTTCTCCAGCTCCAGGATGCTCTGAAGAGGATGAAAACAAGATAAGATCAACAGTTTGATCTGCAAAACTGGAGCCACCCATCAAGCTGCAACACTCCTGGAGGGAGGCGGAGCTAACTGTCAGGACTTGTGGTCACTGTGTCACCGTGGAGGGAGCTTGCCAGGAGAGAAACGTGGCGCCATGTCTATTAGCTTCCTTTGAATTGAACTTAGCTCTGAAACTTTCTCCAGGGTCTTTTGGCACCAAAACCATTTACACAGATGCTGTGGATGGCCTGGTATCCACAAAGAAGGAAAGGAAAAAAAAAAAAAAACACATTTAAAAAACTCTGTGATTTCTGAAAAAGAAGATTGAGGCCTGGGAAGGCCCATTTTCACATGTTGGAATGCGCTTAGACACCAGATACATTCAGAGTCCCTCACACTGCAGACAGATGTTGGCCGGTGTCTCAGGTGCAGGAGCCTGTTGACCTCCACCTGGCAAAAGTGATACACTTGTCGCTTGGCTCAGGAGGCTATTTGACAGGAGCAGAATCCCAAAGTCTGATTAATTTGTAATCCTGGCCTAAAGTTAGGGTAAGGGTCAGGGTCCACTTTCTGTTTGTCTTGTTATGATGGGACTGGGGACAGAACCCAGGGCTTGCACACGTTAGGCAAGCACACCACCTCTGAGCTACATCTGCAGCCCCAGGCCTGCTGCTCTGAAAGTTGGATGCCTGGGGGGGGTGGGGGGTGACAATTCCATACTGGCTTTTCATGACCTTAAGGATGAAGGGCAAATGAGGAAATGGGGGCACCCATTAGCTCTAACATTTTAGATACAGTTATTAGAGTCCTGCTCTTCTAACTGCTGACTAGTGGATTGGGGCGGGGGGGGGGCAGAAGCCTGACAGGCATGCAGGGGAGACCCCTAGGCCACGGGTCAGTGTTAGGTTGCTGGGAGCAGGGCTGCACCTGGAAGACACAGCTTTGCAGAGACGGTGGGTGTCCAGGACAAAATTCTTTCCATCCTGTTTTTATCCTTCCATCTGGGACAGCAAGGTGGGGTACTTTTGCAGCTATAATCTCATCTCCTTGGTTCCACTGAACAAAGCAGGACTGTGTCTCAAGACCGTTGGTGAGGAGGAGGCTGAGGAGAGCCATGGATGGCCCAGCTCACCTGCTGACCACCTGGGGCACTGCTGCAGCGCCCCCTGCCTGCCCCAGGATGATGGCCTGCTGCATCCTGCTAAATGATGGTAAACTTCCCATAATGCAAAGCATACCATTTTAACTTTTTTTTGAGGCAGGGTCTCACTTGTAGTTCAGGCTGACTTCAAATTCACTATGTAGCTCATGCTCGTTTTGAACTTGCAGTGATCTTCCTGCCTCAGCCTCCTGAGTGCTAGGATTAAGGTGCATACATCACCAGGCTTGGCTTCGTTTTGACCCTTTTGAGTATGCAGTTCAGTGTCTGCATACAGCAGCATTGTTATGCAACCACCAACAGCACCCATCTCCAGAACTTCTCAAATCTTCTAAAACCGACACTACCCATGAGGTAATAACTGACCATTTCCACTCTCTCCTGGGCCCCAGTGATCGTCGTTTTTCTGTCTCAATAAATTCTACTACTAGATGTATCTCAGAGAAGAGGAACCATCAAATATGTTTTCTTTATGTCTGGATTATTTCACCTAGGCTGTTTTCAAAATTCATTCATGCTGCGGCACATGCCCGAATGTTCCTCCTGTTTCGGGCTACATAATAGTCCACTGCTTATGGACTGTGTATGGTTCTGTCAGGCAGTGAAAAGCTGTTGGAACACTCCTTTCAAATGTAAGCAGTGGAAGGCTTAGGCAGTCACTGAACCCTTATGCCAATCATATGCAAATGTAGAGGTTGAGCCCAGGATCCTGACCTTTGGATGTGAAGCCCTGAGCTGTGCCCCATGGCCACCTTCTTAGATACATCAGAAGCTGCACCTCTTTTTCTTCTTGGCTACTTGGAATCAAAGTGAGGACTTTGTGCTTGCCAGGTAGGTGCTGCACTGCTGAGTCTCTCCCTGGACCCCCAGAAGCTGCACAATTTCTATGCCCGCAGGAAACGAATGCCTGTGTTTCTGCTGGCAGTACCTTGAGTCTCCAAAATCACAGACTCCAGCCCTTTGAATGTAACCATTTGCCCTGTTTCTCAGATAAAGTATAAAAGACAGGAGAACAGCCTCTCAAACACATTGCTTTTCAAAGAGCAGAATCAAAATGCTTCATAATAAATATCTGAGACAAATTTCACTCAATTTTTGGATCTCAAATGGGACACTTTTCCAGAAAACAAAACAAAACAAAAAAACCCCAATGTCCTTATGCTACCTAAAAGATCAAGAAAGCAGTTGTTCCAGTTTACTATTAGGAGCAAAAGACAGGGAAGAACATATAAAGAGCCAGGTTTTGGAACACATTGGGTCCCTGGGGGCAGCAGTTTCTGTACTTTGACAAGAACCCAGAGCATCAGCCTGAGACTAAAATAACCAATGTCCCTTGGTAGAGACGATAATGTCTAACAGATTTGAATTACATTTCAGGGAAATCATTAAAATGATCTATGTTTGCTCATGAAAGGAATTGGAAACAAATTCCACCATGAGAAGGGGAGATCCATATCTCATTAAATGAATTAATGCTTTTTATTATCTTTCTCTTTTTGTATAAGATGAGCGATGGAGGGATAAGACTTGGGAGGACCTCAGACTGTCCTCTTGTGTTTTCACAGTGGCATGTAGAGGAAAAATCTGGTCAGACTGAAACCACAAGAGACGGTGGATTTAGAGCCCTCCTGGACCACAGGCACTGCAACAATCCATACTAGTCTTCATTATTTATCCAGTCCCCCCTGAATCCAGGTTAAAGTCTGGACTACAAAAAGTCCTTGGTAGAACTGTGTTTTCATTTAAATTGATTTTGTAAGACTGATTTTTTTTTTTTTTTTAAAGTGCCATGCTCTTTCTAAGCTAGAGGTTCTTGATGTTCCGAATGACTGGAAGTTACCTGGACAGAGATTCTGGTTCACCAGATCCGGGGAGGTGTGAAGCAATCTGTATTTTAACCAATACAACCGGTACGTCAAAAATAGTCCCAGGGTCACAAAAGGCCTCAAACAAATGTATTCTAAAATCCTCACTATTCTTCCAGAAATGACCGCTATCAACATTCTGAGATCTTTTGGACTACTGAGTGCATGTGCCATTTATTTTCTTATTATCACATTATTCAAATTTGGAATTCAAATTGTTTTCCACATAACCTCACACCTGAACAGCTTTCCATGCCATTAGTTTCTGAAAATACCATCTTAATTACTTCATAGCAGTCAGTGTGCAATCTAGTCATTCTTTTATGTTAGCCCTTTGAGTTGTTTCTTCTCTTTTAGTTTTAATGTATTTTTAGCAGAAATCTAGGTATTGATTTCATGTATTTCCTTAAAACAGATCTGTAGAAAGCAAATTATCTTTCGTGAAGCATGGGTCCTAGGAGAGAATTTGGCACCGATGTTCTAAGGCAATGAACCTTGTAGGGCTTTAAATGGTAACAAATGGCTGCCTGTGGCATGTGTGCTGTAAATTTGCCACCACTGTCCTAAGGCACCTAATATGCATATAAGCTATAATAAAAAAATACAGTGAATATTTACATTTTTAAAATTGTCTATAATACAACCTATAGAGTAAGAAGAGATGAAAAGACCTTTGTAGAGCTCTATGATAAATTCTGGTGTGTGTGTGTGTGTGTGTGTGTGTGTGTGTTTTACTGGATATCAAACCCTGTCCACTTACCAGAGAGCTACACTCCCCACCCGCCTTAATTTTGAGACAATGGATTGTTCAGTTGCCCAGGCTGGTCTTGAACTTAGAATCCTCTTGCCTCCTCCCCTAGAACAGCTGGGACTATGTTTAGCACCAATATGCTAGGCTAAAATAAATTTTATATTCAATTTTTAAAGAAGGATGGTGACAGTATGGACAAAAACTGAAATTGAAAGTCCCCAGTAATCCCATTCCACTTATACTAAAGTGAATTCAGCTTTCTTTTGTTACATGTTTTTGTGAATTTATGTTTCTACCTAGGTAACTTTACAAGAGTTTAGAATGATCAGTAGTACACGCAGGAAAGATTTATTGGTGTAGCCTGAGTACATTGTAGGCTCAGAGAACAAGGGTGTCGTTATTGGGAGTGAGTGTGCAACAAGGATGACTTGACAAAGGTAGGGTCCAGTGGGCCCGGCCAGGCACTCAGGAGGTGGAAGGGAGCTAACAGGTAGGTAGGGCCCTAGGGGGGCTGCATGGGGTGAACAGAGTGGGGTGAGATATAACCATCCTCCTGCATAGTAATAGCGAAGATCCTGGACACAGGAATGAAAGAAAGCCTTACTTCCCCTCAAGGAGACGGTTTCTGAATGACAGTCCATGAGACTTGCACTCTGATAAAACAATAAAATCAACAAACAAGCTGGAGTACAAAGGAGGCCTTTTGAAATGTCAGTGGATTCCATATTGTCACCAATAGGGTGATTTTTTTTTTTTTTTTGTTTTGTTTTGTTTTGTGGGACCGTGGTTTGAACTCACAACCTTGCACTTGCCAGGCAGGCACTTGTGCCATGGAGCTATCTCCCCAGCCCAATAGGGTGATTTTGTAAGGAAAGATAATTTCCATGATGCTATGATATAAGAATTAGGACTAATGAAAGAGGGGAGGAAGAAGGGAGCAGGAGGGTCTTAACACAAGCAAGGGAAACTGACACGAAGGAGGGAGTGACCTCAAAACATCCCCTGTTAATGCGCCTAGCCTCAGCAATGCTGAACTATGCAAAAGGCCAGCCATCCATTAGCTGCACTGCGGCCCGTCGCTGCGGCGCGGGGAGGAGGGTGAGCAAGAGGAGATGCAGAGCTCACGGTCTGCTCCGAGTTCTTGAAGGGATCCTGCAGGATGGAGTGGCAGCCATGCCTTCTCCTCCATCTCCTAACAGAGCCATCCGGCGACGACAGTGCTTGGGCAACCACAGCTTCATTAGGAAGTCCTAGGACAGTGGTGGCAAGCCTGTGTCATGCCTGCCACACTGTTAGTTATCATCGAAAGCTGTGAAAACTTCACTGTCACTGTCCTAGGAGTCAAGGCAAAGCCAAGCCCAGGTTGGAGAGCCAGATTTTAAATAGATGAAGTTGGAATTTAAATCCCTGGGCTTTCCTCATCTGCATTATCTTAAATCTACTCAGCAAAAGCCAGAGAACAAGATCCTATAGCCCTTGGTAAAAATGAAAGAGGGGCTTCTTCTCATTTCTTCCTCCCTCCTTGACCTAAATTTTCCACCGCTTTTATTTTCTTCTTTCTTGTCTATCTCTGCATCTATCCAATCTGAATATTAATGAACTGCAGGAGGGTTAAAACCGGCCTTTCAATTTCTGCTTGCCTGGAGCCTTCCTGCAACGTATTTTTTCTGGAGGAAATGCATGGTGGTGAAGCCTAGGTTGAATCCCAGAACCCCCTTGGGCGAGTGACTTCATCTCACTAGCCTCAAATATCTCTATCAGGAACACACCGTGTATTTTATTTATTTATTTATTTATTTATTTATTTATTTATTTAGTGGTCCCAGGGATCAAACCCACGCCCTTGTGCTTGCAGGAAGGTGCTTATGCTGCTGAGCTACCTCTCCAGCCCTCTATTAGGATAGAATTTCTGAATTTCTGTCTTTGGGCATGTGACTGCACTGAGTATCACCCATGGCCACATCAACCACTGGAGTGTTGTCCTTTTGAATTATAGCAAACTTAAGCTTTTTTTTTCTTTTTTTTAACCTGAAAGAAAACAAAAATATTCAGCATCTTATCAACAAGAATTGATCATTGTTCCATTTGGTCATATTTATGTTGACTTGCAAATGGAGAGCTAAGCGATGTGTGTACATCTGGGAGATGTTGTGGTCCTGGGTCCGTTGTGCATTTTTGCCGGAGGCTGAGTGCAGGCTGTGTGGCTGTCTGTGACAGTCCTGCTCTACTCCCTCCATGAGTTGCACACATGCGTGCACGCGCACACACTGAGATCTAGCCAATAGCTATATATTTACAAATCATACATACAATTCGGCATAGTTTTGGAATAAATTAAAACATCTTTAAAGTTTACAGTGACTGGGTATGGTGGCACATGCCTGGAATCCCAGCTCTTGGGAGGCTGTAAACAGACGGATCACTACGAGTCTAATCTAGGAGTGAGACCCCGAACACCCTGTAGACCCTTCCCTAGCTCAGTAGAATAAGCTCTTGCCTGGCAAGCACAAGGGCCTGAGTCCAATCTTCGGTTCCGGAAAACAAAAACAAAGTGTACCTAGTGTCCCGAGTAGCTGAGTCACAGGCATGCACACCACACCTAGCTCCCTGCATCATTACTGAAACAGTTGTTAATGGTCTCCCGAAAGGAGAGCTACTGTGTTGTAGATCCATGTCCATTTCAGTTGTGCTAGATGCCATGAAACGATTGCCACTAGAGGGGGCACAAGAATTCTTGTCTTCTCGTGTCCTTGCCAGTACCTCCTATTATCCTCTCAGAATTGTGCCACATGATTGAGACATCATTTCACCTGTTTAGGGGATCTTGGCTTCCCTTTTATGACTCGCTTGTTCTTGAGTTTGCTGGCATTACTAAACTGCGTGTTTGAAGTGTGAAGATGGTACTATGCCCACCGCTATAAATCTCCAGTAGCCACACAACACCTGGCATGCAAAGGTGCCTTGTAAGTGGGGCCACCATGGGAGCGAGCCCTCAACTGATCCTCAGTCTGGGCACCTAATGTCTGTGCCTTAAGTTACCCTTGACTGAGATGGCACTTCGGCAATCAGCTCAGTGCTACTGTGTCCATTGAGAATTAAAAACAGACACTCTGGCAAAGGATACTCAACCTGTTTCCATTGGTAACTGTATCCATGGAGAAGTGAAAACAACCGGGGGAACTGCAATTTGCCCAGAGTCACTGTCAGATTGGGGCTAAGACAGCAGAAAATAAGCACTCTCGTTGTGGATCTCCCCTTCATCGCCACGGTCAGCTAAAGCTCCACAAGAGAAACAAATGGGAACACACGGTTTACCTTGTAACAGTTTTCGAGTGTGTTTTCCCATTTCAGTCTGGTCGAATAGCCTGCCATGTTCTTTTGGTAGTAATTTTCATCTTCCTTTTCCAACTTCTCAGTCGATTTTTTCAGTTTGTTGAAGAGCTAAAGTGAAAACATCACTGTCACTGTCATATTCATTAACATATTCATAAGAGTCCTTTGCAATTCCACAGAAAGAAGTACATATGGCCCAGTGATATAAAACTCTATGTAAAAAGTTAATTATATATGACAAAACCAAAGATCTTTTTCTATTTCAGAAATAAAGGGAGTCAGAGCCATAAGGAGACTTAAGGTCCTTTCAATATCATACCCTTCATCTTATGCATGAATAAACTGACTGCCTATATATAAATAATTTACCTAGGGAAAAAAATGAAATAAAAAAGGCAAAATGACAGTGCATTGAGAATCGAAAACACAAATTGAGCATTTCCAACTTAACACCACAATCAACCATTAAATTCTATTCTTATGTGGCAACACTTAAGGGTCTCGCATTTTTTCATGAAGACAGGTAGAGACATGTGACACTCCTGGCCACTGCCCTCTCTGTCTTAGGGCAAACATTACAGCTTTAGAATTAGACTTCTTGGGCTGAGCCCTGGTTCTGGCTGCAGATGTCACTTAAACCTCATAAGCCACAGTTTCTTGATCTCCCTGATGGGGCTGACGGCCCCTCCCACATCTCTGGCTACTTTGAGGACTGAGGTAGGCCATGCAGCTAAGGTGCGTGTTGGCTACACTGTTGACACCTTGAGTGGCAACAGAAGATTGACGAGTACAGTTATCACCAGAGAAAAGCCTGCAACACATGCCCGTTGTTCACTGCAAGTGAGGGGCAGTGTGACAGGTGACTTCGCCTCACTCTGCTCCTGGTGTCCTCTTTTGATGATCACCAGTATCTGCCATTCCAATTGCTAAATCTTCAAAGAAATCAAAGTATTACAAAAATTCCCAGGCCACACTAGCTGAAATCAATGATTAAAATAACCAGGCAAGTAATTTCATGTGTCTGAGAACTTAGTCAAGTTACTATCACAAGAATGTTTTTAAAACTTTCCTATGCCTAGAGCTGACCTAGGAGGGGGTGGGGCTTGTAAAATTTCAAATTTCGAACCCCACAAGTAACAATACTAATTCATTAATTCTGTGATGAGATTAGAAATCTGAACTTCCCCCCCTCTTCAGAGTTGGCCATACAAATAATGCTTAGAATACACCTTAAGGAATAGCAGTAATACCCCTATTTTAGCAGCTTAGCAGCTTCAAGGACAGAGGTAATGACTATTAAAAGCAATATTCTTTATGTTTAAGGAGATTTTGACCAAAGTCACAATAATGAAGAACATTCATCCCAGGTACTGACTAGTAATAGCCAGTTGATATTCTGGGCTGGCTATCTAACCATGCCTCCACTCAGATGGATGACCCATGCAGGGCACATTAGTTTGTATTTCCAGTGTGATGACCCCCATCAATCTGGAGGAATATGACCTGTGAATTTGGGTTTGATAGTGATACAGTGAAAGGGCTAAAGGAATGCTACACTCTACTTGCTACAAACACTGTCTTAGATTCCTAGGTGAGGGCTTGGACTCGGCAGAGAGTACTGACTCGCTTTGGGGATCATGCCTCACGTTCACTGGCCTGTGTCCAAGTGCTACTGACCATACATTTCTACATGGCAAGCATACTGGAAATAGCCCCATGTGAACATAAAAATTGTTGTTATTTTTAAAATTTCCTTTACCAAAATTTGTTGATGTTGCTTTTTTTTTTTTTCTCTTTCCTTTCTCTTGAAAGGAACATTTTCTTTACCAGACATTTATTGAATGACTGCAGTATCTCATGGGCAAACATTTGGGGATAGAAAAGACAACAAATTAGGTTTCTTCTCTAGTTAGAGAGGCACACGGGTCCTTGCTAAGTTGTGATGCATCCCAAGGACCCTGGATGATGTGTGCTTAGCTGTCACGGGGACACCAAGAGAAGGAACTGCACTAGCCTCAGAATGAAAAAGACAATTAAACTGTTACTTCACATACAGTAGGTGGGAAAAGAAAGGAAAAGATCTGTGTGTAAATAAACCTAAAATGAAGTATGAATAGGTGTGGCAAATGATCAAGACGTGATGCAAAACACTGGTGAGACTGGAACAGAGAAAGAGTGAGAGAAAGAGGGGGGGAGGACGAGAGAAGAGAGATTCTGCTCAAGTTCTAGGCAGAAGTCAAGTCAGGGAAAGCCTCTGTGCACATAAGAAAAGCTGCAGTGTAGTCTTAGGTCACAGGAAAGCCTGGGAAGGCTTTTAATTGAGAATGACAAGCTCGGATCCAAGCCTCAGGAACGCCAGCTTTGCTTGTACCTGGGGATTAGCGAGGAAGAGGCTCACCGAAGACACAAACTCCGATCTGTTGCAGTCATCCAGACAGACACTGACAGTGTCCCTGAGGCCAGCAGTGGTGGGGAGAGAGGTAGAAGGAAAATACAAAAAATAGTTGTTTTTAGGGGTTATAATTGGGAGGAGATAGCAGGTGATAACATGCAAGGAGCGAGGAAACGCAGGGCTAGCAAGTGTTTTTGGTAGAAACAACTGGTGAGGCTGATTCTGGAGGTGTGGGAGGCAGTTTGGAGAGCAGTACGGGTGGGAGATTGGCACTGGGCACTGCTCACGTGGATACCGTAGTTGGAGGCTTAGGAGTAGATTTATCAACCACCTGACATTGATGCCACTGCACCGAATGTGGAAACAATGGTGAATTTAACAGAGATGGCCAAGGTGAGATCCTTAGGAAAAGCAATATAAGTGTCAGTGAGAAAAAGGGAGTCCATAGAGGAGTCTAAGATAAAATTTCCAGAGAGGCAGTCAGAAAATCAGAGAGAGGAAGTGACAGACAGACAGACAGACAGACAGACAGACAGACACACACACACACACACACACACACACACACACACACAGAGAGAGATAGAGAGATAGAGACAGAGACAGAGAGGCAGAGAAAAACAGAGGGGGCTGGCTAGATAGCTCAGTGGACAAAAGTACCTGCTTAGGCAGAGTGCAGTGGCTGGAGTTCAATCCCCAGAGTGCTGTGTTGGCCCAGCCCTTGGTGACTGAGACTGGGCCTGCTGGCATGCACCTATTATCCCAGCACTTGGGGGGTTGAACACAGGCGGATCACTACCAGTCTGATCTACATGGTGAGACCCTGGAGAGAGAGAGAGAGAGAGAGAGAGAGAGAGAGAGAGAGAGAGAGAGACAGAGACAGAGACAGAGACAGACAGAGATAGAGAGACAGAGAGACAGAGACAGAGACAGAGACTGACAGAGAGAGACAGCGAAAGAGAGAGAGAGACAGAGACAGACACAGAGAAAGAGACAGAGAGTGATACTGTTACAGTTAAAAAGAAGAAAATGGCCGGGCGTGGTGGCACACGCCTGTAATCCCAGCACTTGGGAGGCTGAGGCAGGAGGATCGGTGTGAGTTCGAGACCAGCCTGGGTTACAAAAGTGAGCTCAAGGCCAGCCTGAACTGCATAGTGAGACCCTGTCTCAAAAAGACAAAAAAAAAAAAAAAAAAAAAAAAAAAAAAAAAAAAAAAAAAAGAAGAAGAAAATGGTTAGGGCAGTTTGAGGCATGAACAGGAGCTCAGAAAGTGGACACAGTGATCAAGCTTTTAAAAATTCTTATTGTAAACAGGAGAGAGGATAGTGGAGGACCAGGAACGGGGCCATGACAAGATGGCTCTGACTCCTCCAGTTCTCCCAAGATGTGGGTGCAGTAGCTTGACTATCTGTGTGCTCCATGAGTCATCGGTTGACACTCAAACACTCAAGATGATGGGAGAGGGGGCCTGTGGGAGGGTGGGCACTGCCAGGGGAGCCTTCATGGGTAGGACTAATGCCCCTATAAAGGAGCCCCAGAGCTTGGCCTTGCCTTCCTCTTGCCCTGGGAGGACATAACCGAGGACTGCAGCCTGGTAGACGGCCCTCACAGGAACCCAACCATGCCGACTTCTATTTGCTCTGTGAGGCAGGCAGCAGGCTGGTGTGCTGGGAGAGGGTGATGAGGAGGGAGACAAGGGCATGAAGGCTGAGGTCGGCACCTGGTGGCCACCAGGATGCTGAGCAGCAGCTCAAAGGAGTTGCTACAGCACTGTAGCACAGGGGAGAGGTGCAGGCTGCAGACACTGTGCTTCTCCTGGGTGAGGAAGGAACGCTGCCTTACGCTGCCAGCTTGGCCACTAAAACAGCAGCTATGGAGCAGTGGAGATGAGACAGGTCCATGACATACAACCAGGCAAAAATCATGCTTGGGGGACGCTACAGGAGAGCAGAGGAGGCCTGTGGACTTTGACCTCTCAGGCAAGCTTCTAATGAGGGAAAGAAGAGGAAATCAGTGTTAAGCAGGGCAAGCTCTTCCTTCCTGACCGCCTGCCAGAAATAAAGAATAGCTTCTAATGAGGGCGAGAGCAGGTATGGGTGACTGGACTCGCCTTGGGGTGGATCGCCGTTCAGCACTCACTATAAGCCTTTCAACCTGTGAAGACTGACATGGGGAGAATTGGGAAGCTTGCAAAGTCTTGCTAGCAACGACTAAGTTGTTTAATGCATAGCTTCTGCAGATGAAATGAGTAAGCCGCTGGCAGTGAGTGTGTTCTCTTAAAGAAGGTTGGGGACCAACAGTGATGCTGGCTGCTTTTCCTTTTCAGCTTTTGGAGAAGGTGTTGAGTATTTTGTCATTTCTAGTAAGGGACATAAATCACAAGAGGTGTATGAGATAGCTTATGGGGGTACAGGTAGAAGGTATTTGATTTTACTCCTGCACCTCGATATTATGGGTATTGAGTTTGCCTAAGAACAATTTTGAAGCTTACTCTTATTTAATATCAAAAGGACATCTGCCAGGGATATAGCTCAGAGGCACAAGCACTTGCCTAGCAAATGCAAGGTCTCGAGTTTGATTCCTGGTAAGATAGGTAGATAGATAGATAGATAAATAGATAGATAGATAGATAGATAGAGCACACTATTGTCCACTTGTGGCTTTGGACATGTGCCTGGATCGTGGATTTACAGGGGAATCACCTAGATTTAATTGAGATAATATACATGCACATATCTTAGAACCATTTCTGCCATGAGCCCCTAGACTGAGTTTGCTGATAATCATGTCAACATAAAGTAAACACTAGAACAAATTCTTTCTCCTGATCCTAGTTATAAGCAACCATCACCCATGGGAAAAAGCAGTAGGAGAGTGACCTAGTGGGACATGACATGACATTAGGAAGACATTTGGGGAAGCGGCATCTGGAATCAAACTGAGGACCTTGGGCTTGCCAGGCAGGTGCTACACTGCTGAGCTATGTCCCTGGCTCAAGGCATTTTAATTACTTAAAAATTTAAGATTACCAAAAGCACTATTAGAAGTATGAATTTATATTTACTGTGGTGAAGACAGAGCCTTGCCCCAACTGTTTATCTTGCATATAGATTTGCTTAGTGATTATCACTCGGTGATTTACAAAGACATCCCAGTAAGTGAAGCATTTAAATATTATTGCACCTTGGCCTCATCCTGAAGACATTTCTACTGTGATTTACAATGTTCATAACATATTGGTATCTATCTATCTATCTATCTATCTATCTATCTATCTATCTAACTATCTAACTATTCTACATACTATGTAATAGCATAGGTGTATATACATAGTTTTTATTTATTTGGAATGTGAATTGAGTTTTTTTTTTTCTCTTAATGGAGTTCTCTAACCAAAACTAAACTTGAACACCTCAGCCCCTGTCAATCATGCCTTTTAGGGGCTAGGGAGATAGCTCCGAGGCACAAGTGCCTGCTGGGCAAGTGCAAGGTCGTGAGTTTGAACCCTGGTCCCACCAAAAAAAAAAAAAAAAAATCATGCCTTTTAAAGATATGTGTGGACTAAGAGTGACCTGGAATCCCTCCCATTCTTGGCCTGCCCACCGCTCTGCAGAGAGCCCACCCAGGTGAGGATCTTCCAGGGCTCAGGTCCCTGGGAAGGGCTTGTAGTACCCTGGACTCCTGGCCACACGCCCCGGCGCAGGGCAGCTTACCTTCCGTTTCTCCTTCTCACTCATGGATTGCTTGGAGCTTTCTATAAGATGGAAAAGGGCTTCATGCTTCTTGGTACTCACCATTAATTTTTTCTTAGCCTAGAGCCAAAACATACAAATGGGAAAAAATAGGAGCAGAAACTAATCATTGAGAGAAAATCTGTGCTGGAGCAAGGCGTGCTTCCATGCTGGCGTGAAAGACCTTCTCATTCTACTTCTTTGTTCCTGCACTCACCTCAGAATCGGCCTAGAAGACCACAGCAGGGAACGCTTTACATGAGGACCACTGCGTGGTTTTATTATTGCACTCACAGGGGTACACTCACAGGGGTTATGCACTTTGCTAAAGCACGGAAGGCCCATCAGCCTCCAGACTGTTGTTCCTCAGGGCATCACGGCTGTGACACAATGAACACGGAAGCCCGCCTGCACCTCTTTCAAATCATACTCGCCACAGCTGAGGTTGCTTTAAGATATTCTCTGAAAGTTCAGCCCAGTGGGGACCGCTCTCTCTAGTGCCCAGCTTGAAAGCGGGGGCTGCCTGGGAAAGGCCCTGTGCTTGCCTGTGTGAGAGCCATGAGGGAAGAGTCAGGCAAGGAGGAAGCCCTCGGGGTCTGGTCACCTGTGGATGCACAAATAAGACACGATCCCCCAGGCACCCGGAGGATTGTGTCTTATTTGGCTGAGAGAGGATGCTACAGAGATAAGCTGTGCAGAAAGATGGAATCTGACTTGGAAAGTTTTTCCTGTCCTTGGGAAGCAGAGGCAAAGGCTTTTGTGTCTCTCAGAACACTTGAAGACTCTAGCATCAAGCGCCCCTCAACCCTTGTCCTCCGCCTTCAGTCAGTCACATGCCAGCAGATAAATCAGTGAGGGAAGAGAGGGTCCTTGGGCCTTTAAGGATCTGTGCTGATGTCTCCAAAATAGACTGTGTTTCATTATCAACACGCTCAAGCCTTGGATTGCAAATGGGGAGAGCATTATTATAGCTCAAGAATTTTTATGTTCTCTAATTTCTCTGTCACTCTTCACCAAAAAAAAAAAAAAAAAAAAAAAAAAAAAAAAAAAAAAAAAAAAAAAAAAAAAAAAAAAAAAAAAAAAAAAAAAAAAAAAAAAAAAAAAAAAAAAGAATCATTTTATTTAGAAAAATGACTTGGTAGAAACTGGGAAACAATTTACAAAATGGTTTTTGTTGCTGCTCTTGGAAGCAATTGTAGCTTGTGAACATTGTTCCTGGCTTTTAGTTCATTGTATTGAATTTCCTGTGAATACTGAGTCTTGAAAGAAAATTGGTTTTTACAAACAATCCTTTTAACGAAAGCTCAGAAAATCACGAGCAAAGGTCAAAGAAAAAAAATATGACTGGATGCTTTTCTGAGGCTTTTAAATATTTATTATAAATTCTTGAATAAGAAAGAATTTATCATGAAAGTGGTTCTCATGAAACTCCCTTTGCCAGCCCAGTACTGAGTGTAGAAGTTCACTGCCTCACATCTCTCATAATGTCCTTGGCCTAGGCAGCCTTCGGTTTCATCAGAAGTTTCTGAGCCACCTGGAGAGATACGTAAGGACATCTCTGGCTCATGACTACTTACTTGTTAAGCTTCTGTTCAAATACTAACACTTCAGAGACAAAAAAGAAAAATGTCAACTCTTGGGGTGCAAGTCCTGTCCAAGGGGATCATGGAGTTTTTAAAGCAGATTTCCTGGCCTCTTACCCTTCCTACTTGAAATGAATTTCTCTAATACCAGATTATTCTAAAATAATCTTCCACACAAATGAGTTCCATATGCTATGTTTGCTGCTTAAGAACCTCTAAAAGTATGCTCCAGCATCTCACTCCAGGACTTAATTCCTCTCCTTTGGAGTTTATTCACCCTTTCCTACACATATGTTACCTAGGCAGCTAAATTTTAAAGTACTTGAAAACAAGGACAATGTCTCAGCATGGCGTTGTGCAGGTGGCCCATGCACACTTTTTGGAATCAACATCTTCCCTTCTCTGGACCTGTCGCTTCATGCACACACTCACACACACAAACACACTAGTGAGGGCATCACTAATGCTCTTCTATGGATGAAAAGCCAGGACTCAGGTCTATTTGCAACTGGTTATAATTTCCAATCACACAGAGAGACAGTACAGTGTAATGGGAAAGATCAATGATTCTGGAGTCCAAGAATTTCTAGAACTCTTGGCTAAAACACTAACTGGCTTGATCCTCCTGGGAAAATAGCTTACACTGTGTCTGTGTCTCAGCTGCCCCCTCTACAAAAGGGGACACTACAGGATCACACACCACAATGGGTTTTATCAAGATTCAATACATAAATATATACAGCTTGATTAATTTTACATGACAGTCATGTAATCTGAGCAATAACTCTGAAGACAGCAATATACAATATAATAATCAATATAATAATCAATATAATAATCATCATTAATTTCTTATCTTGTTTTAAAATCCTGTATTTTCTCCTCTCTTTAAATTATATAGAGCTTGGCACATAATATTTGCTGTACAAGTTTTAGTTCCAAATAATAGCCATATTTTCAGCTACGCTTTTTGTTGGCTTAGTTAAAAGATACACCTATGTGATAATTCAGATATGGAAACATTTTTCTTTGCAATTGGCACTGAGGAGTATTAACACTAAAGTAAATAATCATGTCTGTGCAAAAGTGAAAAGCTTCAGTCCTAAAACCTGAGTTTATATGAATGATATTTGTGAATACTTGCCTTAATTTGCTGATTCCAGTTGCTCATAACAAGACTTGCTGTCTTTTCAACTTCATTATCGAGCTATTACAGACAAAAGTCGAAAAGCCGTCATTCTTACATTTTGTTTATTCATTATAAAAGACTAAATATTTAATTCCCCCAAGTTCATAGACAGAAATATATTCCCTCACATTTGGAGGTGGAGACTTAGGGGGCGATTAGGTCATGGGTGTGGAGCCTGGACCCATGGATTTGCACTGTATAAAAGAGGTCCTGCGGGCTCCCTTGCATCTTCTACCATGTGAGGACTGGCAAGAAGATGGCTGCTCATGCCACAGGAGGAGGGCCCTCACCAGACACCGCATCTGCTGGTGCCTAGATCTTGGACTCCGCAGCCTCCAGGACAGGGAGAACTCAATCGCTGTAATTTCAAAGTTATTCACTTTATGTAATTCTATCATAGCCACCTAAACTGACTAAGATAATTGTGCTATTGATTTTTTTAATTTTGGTATAGTCACTCTCACTATCTACCACAGCTTGAAAGTCCCACAGTAGACATTTCCTGAGGAAAGCAGCCGAGCTACCTTGTCTCTGTGTCAAGTGTCTCTTGACAGGACTTGTCAAAATAACAATCTCTATTCCAGGAGAATATGGGACTGTGTTGAGGACACCCTCACATAAGCTGTGTCCCTGCTGGTTCCAGAGCATCCCCATCAACACCAATTCGCGTGGCAAAGAACACCCACACCAGGAGCCCTGGCAAACCACCCTCGAAGTGCTCATTTTACACGGTCCCTTTGCCTGCAATATGGCTGTTTCAATGTCAGAGAGACTGGGTTCTTAATCATAATTAACTCTCTTTTAAAAGGGTGCTAACAATAATAATAGGAATGGATCTGGGCAACCACCCGGGAGATCAGCTATCAGTCAGGGCAGACTCTTTTCTCTTGTTCCATAGATTCCGTAGCTCAGCCATTATGCAGCTTTCCTGAGATCCAGCAAACAGATTTTTTTGTTGTTGTTTTTTTCCTGTTGGTTATATGAAGAGGGCACAGCACATTATATTTATTTTTGTCTTTTTTGAGACAGGGTCTCGCTATGCAGTTCAGGCTGGCCCTGAACTCACTTTTGTAGCCCAGGCTGGTCTCGAACTTGCACCAATCCTCCTGCCTCAGCCTCCCGAGTGCTGGGATTACAGGCGTGCGCCACCACGCCTGGCTAAATTTATTTATTTATTTATTTATTTATTTATTTATTTATTTATTTATTTTTCTTGTTTCAGAACTTTGTTTGTTTATTTTTATGGCCAGCTCAGCCTGCCCTGAGGGCAGGGCTGGCACAGCATGTGGTGCGGGGGATCGAACCGTGGTCCCTGCAGCCACCTGCAGGCACTTTAGACCACTGAGCCATCCTGCGGGGCCCAGCACATTATAACCAATGCAGTAAGAATAACTTTACACACTATGCTGGTTTAAACTCAATGAATTGGCCTGGAATCTAGAGCAAGTTCACTTTCAGAACTAAAAGTTAATCTTTTATCTACTGCATGAGACGGGGCAGGGAGGTAGGGGACATGACGTGGCACAGGCAGTGCTGCAAAGATTATCAATGGGAGCAGAAGTTTGAGGTTATTGTGACATCAACAATCTAAAGCACCAACATACACTGCCATAACATTGTGACTAATTTACAGTAAATAAGAAAAAAAACTAATTATCATACTATTACATGGTCTGGAAAATATTTTGTAATTAATGAGATAGAGATTAATGTTTGGTTTTATTAAGCTAATGAGCAAGGGCAGACGATTATATTGCTTTTTAGCAATTTCTGTTTCCACCCATCAGTCTAGGCCTAAGGACAGCTTGCCTCTGACACTAACTCTAATTCCCGCCTCAGTGTAGTGAGTTAAAGTTTTTATTTTTTTAAATTTTCTTTGTTTTTGGCACTAGGGATCGAACTCAGTACCTTGCATTTGCCAGGCAGGCACTTACACCCCTGAGCTATCTCTCTGGCCTGAGTTTGGATTTTAAATGCCTTTATCATTTCTCTTCATCATAGCTTTTTCACATGTCCCTTTCCTCCCAACTTAAACTGATCCTCAGGACCTGCTTCATCTCAAGCTTCCGACACTGACTCTACCCTTCTGGGGAGCCTTCTGCTGGGGCTTGGGTGCCTCCACCTGGGCCTGGTTCAGGAAAGACAGTGACCCTGGACCCACCCCTAGTGGGGACAAGCAGCATCTAGGGACAGCTGCTGACACTGTCTGGAGACGTGGCCCATGGAGCTCAACAGCTGTGTTGAGAAAGAAAAAGGGACAGGAGCAGAAGTGACACTGTCCTGAAAAGGAGAGGCGGGCAGGAAGACTGGAGGGTGCCTGCAGCTAGGGAGGCATGGTGACGGAATCCCAGGTGTAGAAAAGCCCCTGCTATAAAAAAAGCAGCCACCAGTTTTCTATTTACAGACGGCAAAATTAACATTGATTATTAAATTATCCAAAAGTACACCATTAAGAAGACCTCATTTTATCATTTCAAGGTAATTCTTAACATTTTAGGAAGGATCTTCCAGATTCTCTCTCTCTCTCAAATTTAAAGAAATTTTAAATTTCTTTAAAATTTAGATTATGTTGTTAATTGTATTTTTTAACCTAACTATATTGTGGGTGGCAGGGAATCCCCATGTGATAAATTCTTCTCTAATAAGATTTTTGCTTTCAGGTTTGGCCAGCCTGAGCCCAGGGCTTTGCATATGCTAAGCAAGAGCTCTACCACTCAGCTGTATCTCCACACCTTTTCTAATAAGATTTTTTTTTTCCTCTCTGTACGGGGGATTGAACTCAGGACCTTATGTCTGCCAGGCAAGTACTCTACTAAGCTATCTCCCCAGCCTACTAAGAAGATTTTCGATGGTTTCATACTTTATTGCTTGACTTTGTTCTTGATTTTTTATTTATTTTTGCAATACTAAAGAACTCTAGAGATTGAACCTAAGGACTTCCACTAAATTAAACCCTGGTTTTTCTCTTTGTTCCCTTTCTTTCTTTCTTTCTTTCTTTCTTTCTTTCTTTCTTTCTTTCTTTCTTTCTTTCTTTCTTTCTTTCTTTCTCTCTTTCTTTCCTTCTTTCATCTTGAGACAGTGTTTTGCTAAATCTCTAAATTGTCCAGTTTGGGGGCGGGCCAGATAGCTCCACAGACTAAAGCACCTGCTTGGACAGAGCGTAAGGGTTCAATCCTCAGCTTGCTGTGCTGGTCCTGCTGCCAGGGTGCACAGAGATGGTGATTAAGACTGGGCATGGTGGCACATGCCTGTAAATCCCAGCACTTGGGAGGCTGCAAACAGGAGGATCACTGCAAGTCTGATCTACGTACGTAGTGAGACCCTGTAGTCCCTGTAGATCCTGTACCAAATGTATAATCATTGAATAGATAGATAAATGAATCAATCAATCGCGCAGCTTAGGATCAAACTTGTGATCGTCCTGCTTCAGCTTCCCACAGTACTGGTTGACATGTATGCCCTACTATATCCCACTATTGCAATTACATTGTTATCACCATTATTGTTATGATTTTTAATGGATTTGGTACAGGATCTTACTACACAGCTTGGACTCATGGTGATCCTCCTGTTTTCAGCCTCCCCGGTGCTGGGATTACAGGTATGCACCACCATGCATGGTATCTGTAGTGGCTCAGCCATGCCCTCTGGCAGCTCATCACCACTATCTTTGAATGATGATGTCACTGTCACTTTTCCACTATTAGAAACCACGATCTAACAAACATGCTTTGCATCAGTTATGGGTGTATATTTTGCTTATTTTCATGATAAGTTCCTGAGACATAGCATCACTTTTAGTCCATCTTTTTCTCCATGGGCCACAGACAGAAATCTTGCTTCTAAGAGGGAAGGAAAGAAAAGCTTTGACTCACTGATTTTCTCTTCTTCTCCTGCACACTCAGGACTTGATGAGTCGGCTTTATTGCTTCCAACTCAATTGCTTTGCCAAGTTTTCTGAAAATAGAACACAAAGACATACAGTCATTGTCTTAGGGTTTACATCCGCCTTCCAAATTGCCTTCTGGGGAAACAAAATGGTACGTCACAGCGTACCTACTCAGTGCAAGCTGGATGCAGAATATTTGTTCCCCCACCCACTTGGGATATTTCCAAGTCCCTGTGGGGTCGGAGCCAGGTCAGGGGGAAAGTGGGGGGAGGGGTACTCACTGATGTAGCTCTGCGGCAGACTTCATGCCCTCCGAGGCCCACGCCCAGGCACTGCTGAGACAGCTACAGGCGAACAGAGTGGAGACAAAGGTGGCGTCATTTTCTAGTGAGTTCTGAGACAAAAGCCTTGGATGTGCCCAGTCCTTTAACCCGACTTCAACTTTTCCATGAGATGAAGTCATGCCAATGTATGCGTTTGCCCTCCAGTCACTGTACACACTGTCTTTCTTTCCCTGTCATTTTTCATTCAGATTTTCATCTCTCACTCACGTGCAGGAAATCAGGGAACTACAGCCACAAGGAGGCAAGCAGGTGTGTGATGGGCCAAGGGGTGAGAAGGCCCTCCAGGAGGTCTTCAGGGTCCTCAATTCAGAGATGAATACATTGGGCCTCGAAGCAGGCAGGTGACAGAGGGCACAACCTCCTGGCTGCCTCCTGCCTGCTGCTCTTAAAGTCCAGATTCACCTCCTGCTCCCTGTGGCCTTTAGGATAGCCCTTGAGAACACTTTGTAATGCCATGAGCAGTACCCCAGCATCATGGAGGGCACCCCACTGACCCTGAAGGGACACAGCAAGGGTCAGGAAGGGCTGTGTCATCTTCATCCACACCAGGGAAGAATGCAAACAGGAGAAGGAATGTCAGAGCATGATGATACCTTTTCAGGCTTTAGTAGTGGCTATGCAGACTACAGATCCGTGTACACTGACCAAGCCACATGCTTGGTCAAGGCTGTGTTGCCTTGGAAGAGTCACTCCACCTCTCTGAACATCACCTAACCAATCTTTTAAGATAAAAACGCACTAGGGTATCTGAGCCAAGCTCCCAACATGGATTTTGGTATAGGAAAACATTCAGTGAAAGCTCATCATCCCTGACTAACACCGCCTAACAGAACACCCTGGAGATGCCAGCCCTTGTGACTTCCAGGTGGGTGCTGGGGTCTTGATGAGGCAGGACACACTCCACTCCACCCCCTACCTCTTATTGGTTAGGAAGAAACCAAGTAATCAAATCAAAGACAGTATGGGCAGTCGTGACACTTCATGCCACCAGGCACACTTGTATGACCTTGCTTAACCCTCCCTGCAGCCACTGGAGACTGGCTTTACTTTGTTTTGAAAGACATTGAAATGAAAGCTAATTTGTCCTTCATCACACAGCCAGTAAGTGGTGGAGCTAGAGTTTACACCTGGGCAGTCTAACCAACAGTCTATCTAAACTCAACTGCGTGCTGTACTGTCTCTTTTGTAGTGTACTGAAGGGGTGGGGAGATAGCTCAGCAGCATGATTGCCTGCTTGGCAAGGGCAGGATCATGAGTTTGATCCCTGGTACCACACACACACACACACACACACACACACACACACTAAAAGCTATCCTAAAAATGAAAATACAGCTAAAAGTCTGAGGAATATTAAAGCCATCATTTGTTATTACAGGTGACATTTCAGCAGGAGTTGGGATCTGGGCTCCAGAATCCCCCACCTCCACCCCCCCATCAATATCAGAAAAAGCCTCTGTGAGAGCTCTGCTACTTTAGGGTCCCATTGCAGGCATTAATCCAGAACCTTCAGAGCAAGTTATCACCAATAGACACTTCCAGAATACCGACATCTTTCCTCTGTCTACCTCATTCTCATTGCTGCTAAATGCTGAGAATGTGAACTAGCATTTCTGCATCCATTGTGCTCAGCTCTTTGCACATATTATCTCATTTAATATGCTTCACTCATTTATTCTCTCTTTCACACACACACACACACACACACACGCACACGCACGCACGCGCGCGCACACACACACACATCATTATCCCATCTAACAGAGGACAAAATCAAGCAGAGGCCAAATTGCTTGTCAAATATCACAGAGCAGAGCTGACACAGAAGTCAGACCTCCTGGCTCTAAGACCTTCTGACTTAACACCACCACTTTCCAAATTAAATGTCCTCACCGAGCCAGTCATGGAAGAGGGTGTAGGGGCGAAAGGGATGCAGGGTGACTCTAGCTCTGTAACTCATCGCCTGCATGTTTGGGTGCGCTTTTTAGTCTCTAAACTTCAGTCCCTATCTGTGCAGATGGGTGACAGTCAGACCTCCAGAGGTTCTGGGGAGGACTGAAGCAGAGAATCTGCGGGGTGCGATACGTGAGGCACTGGCCTTGAAGCTCTGCTTTGTCCTAGGGACCTGCCAAGCTTTTAAGGAGGCTGGGATGGACCAGATGTCAATTTTCACTATTAGTTAAAGAATAATTCCACCTTACCTCTGCCACTGATACTTACTTTTTCTTGGCACCCTGCAATGCTTTGTTCAACTTGGTGGCCAGTTTCTGAAGTCCTTTGGCGTAGCTGATTTCCAGGTTTGCCCTGTTAGCAAAGGTCTAAGTGTTACATAGGCTGCATAGCATGTGCTGGCTAAAGATCAGCTCGCACACACCACACATAGACACACATACCTCACACACACACATGGGCACACCACACACCACACACACATCACATACTCTCTCTCTTTCTCTCTCTCTCTCTCTCTCTCTCTCTCTCTCTCTCTTTCTCACACACACACACACACACACACACACACACACACACAGACTCAGGCTGAAAATGACATGCTTACTGTTATGGTTTTGTGTACTTATTCCCCACAAAGTTTCATGCAGACATTGAAGCACAGTTCTACAGTTTCATTAATTCCTCATCCAAGGCTGGGATTATGGGTCTAAATGCTGCTGCGATTATGGGTGTGAGTACTACTCCCAGCCTGGGGCAGAGCAGCCTGAGTACAACTTAAGAGAGACAGACTTGCCCTCTGTAGCCACAGTTGCCCCTACTCCTCCCTTTTGCTCTCTGCTCTTTGCAGCCACCATGAACTGCTGCCCTCTGCCATGTGTCACTCTGCCTTGGAGCCAGCCAAGTATAGACTGAAACCTTCAGTCACTGTGAGCTACATAAACCTTTCCTTCCTTCATTTTGGGTGTCAGGTATTTGTCCCAGCAATGAGAGAAGAGTAACAGAGATAAGTACCAAAAGGAAAGATGATTTATGGACCATAAGGTTCTACTTGTACTTAGGCAAACCTTTGCGACTGTCAAAGACTCTATAAAGGAAAATATTTTATGGAACCTTCTTTTACACTAGTGTTACAAGTGGAATTTTATCTCTCAACAATATGCTCTCAGCCTCACTGCCCATGAATGTGGCCTTGGTCTTTGCAGGTGATAATCAGGTTATGGTGGAGTCATTAGGGTGGGACTGGAGCCAAGGCCGATGTCCTTATACAGGGGGCAATTTGGACACGGAGTTGGATGCGCACGGAGGAAGACGCTGAGTGAAAATGAAGGCAGGGGTGGGGCGTGCATGCCCAAGGAGCATACAAAAGGTAGCGGCAAACTGCCATGATCTGGGAGAGCCCCTCGCAGGGTTCAGGAAGGGCCAGGCCAGTGAGCACTCAGACCCTGGGTTTCTAATCTCAAGAACTGTGGGACCCTACATTGCTGTTCTTTAGGCCACCGGGCTGGGGTACTTTGCTAAGATGATAGCCTTTAAAAATAAATACAACTAGTAAGGAATGGGCAAGCATGTTAGCTCTGAGCTAGCCCCAGCCCAGCAGGCACCTTCTAATGGTATGCAGGGAAGATGGTCAACCACATTTAAAAAATGAACTCGCACTAGTTCCTCTGCAGGATGAGACCAAGCAGGGAGCCTGGGCAAGCCCAGGATTGGCTCTTTTGGGTAGACTGCATCTCTCTTCTTAAAATGATGTTGCTGTGTCCTACTTTTAGGTTCACCTGTAGCTCCAATGAGCACAGATTCTATCTCAGTTTTGGCTGCAGACAATGAAAATGTAGGAAATTAAGTCCAATGTATGTTCTTCGTCTTCTGCGGCCCGTAAGAGCTATGGCCGCTTATTTTTCAATACTTTAGTTCTATGTTTATTAAGTCTTTAGGATTTCTCCTGGGAACCAATCCCTGGGTTCTTCAATAACCAACCTAATACCTGCTCCTTTTCAGAAATTGGATTTCCCAGATTACAGACCAAATGAAGACAGACTGCTCTGCTGCAGTGGCCACAGGATATTGATCTATTGCTATTCATTTTTCCCTGGGAGTACAGTTGTGCTTTCAGTTACTTTTTTTTTTTTTTTAAAGTAGATCACCATAGGATGTTTGCTAGGGTGTAGGTGCAGAAAACACTCACTTGGTGTCCTGACTTAACCCAAGGGCAAGGAAAGGTTAAGGCAACTATTTTTTAAAGTATTTCCTTACACGTAAAATAGGCTTCTTTGTTGTAGGAATATGCATCATTTAAGAAAAAGAGAGAAAGAAAGACACTGGTCAATGTAGCAAGCTGGGGGAGACCACCACCCTTTGATAACCACAGGTGCTCTAGAACCCTCTAGAATCCTGTGAGGTCTCTGCTCAGCAAGATGGCTTCAGGCAACATTGGGAAGGAACACCTGGGCCTACCTCTAGGAGTTTATAAAGATTAAAATGCGGTGATAGTCCACACCTAGTAGGAGCTCAGTGACTGGAACACTTGCTGTTGCCCTGCAAGGCTCCGGGTCGAGGGATCCCTGCTCCCTTCCCGATTTCTCCTCCTTACTCACCCCTTTTGGCTCCCCCTACTTTTGTTCAGTGGCCAAGTGTCACCATGCCCCGGGCCTCTTTACTTGCTGTGGCCACTGCTGAGCACTCTCAGTTATGTTACCATGTGGCATTCTCCTTTGTAAGATCCCCAGCACATCTCGTCTAAATGTCATCTCCTTAGAGGCCACAATGTCTAAAAGACGATTCTGTCACTTCCTTTATAGATTTGATTGTGGCCTGCCACTTATCACTACCATACATCACATATTTTTTTTAAAGCAAACCTCTGTGAATACCCATAGGATGTTTTGCCCATTGCTTAATTCCTAGACCAGAATAGTACTTGGTGATCAACAGCTACTTGGTAAGAAAGGTATGAATGAAAGAAAAGAATACTATGAATGAATGAATGAGTGAGTGAGTGAATGAGTGCATGAATGAATTTCACACCAAGTCTGGATTAGAAGTCTTGTTCTCTGCTTGTCTCTTCTTTCTGCTTGCTTTACAGTGCTGGAGCTTGCGCATACTAGAAAAGTACTCAACCACTACACTGTACCCCTAGTTCTTTTTATTTTTTTATTACTTTTAATAAGAAATAACAATATGATAGTTTCAAAACACATTAGTAGTATATTTGCAATAACTGACACATTGCGTATCGTTGTCCTCATAGTAGTTATATAGAGCACAGGGTGTAGACATGATAAATTTTCTGATCGATATTGGTAAGAAAAGAAATAAAGAAAAAATTTCTTCTCTTTGAACTGAGAGGAAGTAGTTGTATACATAGTCCAGTGTTCCTTATTTGCATTGGGTTACCAGTGAAACTGGCAATGTTGGAGGCTGTTGATTTAAACCTCTTACAGACACTAATCTAGCTCTGTGTTTTATGCCTTGTAATTAAGGTTTTCCACTGGGTTATCAAAGGCAAGTTAAAGGAAGACCTGTATAGCAAAACTTTCACCTTTTGTATCTTCCAAGGTCAAATCCCCTCAGTATTAACTTTGGAACCATGTACAGTGCTTTGTAGAATTGTTGTCAGTGTCAGCCACTGGGATGAGTCACGGCCTATCTTCTAAGGGGAAACAGATACTACCAGACCCAGGGTCACTTTCACAACATTATGGATTGCTCCAAATGTCTGAGGGACTAAATAGAAGTCAAAGAGTACAAGCACCAGAAAGAAGCATGGTGCTCTTTTACATTGCTGACTTCACTGGATTCACTTAGGAATTTTGGTGGCTGGAAAGGGAGCGAGTCCTTTCTTCTCTTGAGATCTGGCACCTTTCTGAGTCTGGCCACCTCGGTGCCCAAAGGCCAGCATTGCCACTGGCTTTCTCCTGAGCAGGCAGATCAGCTTACAGAGGCTCAGTGCCGCACCGTGTCCCACACTGGATGGCTTCTCTTCACCTGCACGTATCTCAGAGGTCTGGGTAGGACAGATTTCAGGCACACAGATTAACAATTCTTGTCTTCCTACACATGAAGGACATGTCTGAACAGTGCTCTCTCAACACATGATCACATCTTTATCTTCTGAGGTTGCTGATGGCTGTGTTCTGCCTACGAACAACATAATAATACTCAACAGTCTGGGGGCACTGACAGGGTGGTGGTAGGAATCATTCTAAGGGTTGTGGATATATTTCCTCACTTAATCCAAGAGAGCCACTATGAGCAGCACAGTTTCTTCTGCTCATTTAACGGAGTGGACATCAAGGTGTTTAGGCAGTCACTTGCCTGGGGACACACATGAGGTGACAGTGTTGGGATTTGAACCTGGGCAGTAGGGCTGCCTCGTAACTCCTCAGTTCTCCTGCCTCTGTAGTTGCAGGGATGAGGCTATAGATGAAGCATTGCAGGGGGAAGTCAAACCAAAGTACTTTTTAAGACTGGCATTGCCTCTCACTTTGCCCTTAATGATAGTGCTCAGAATCACTGAAGCTCCTGGTGGTTCAGCAGCCAGGGTCCCAGCCCACAGCTGCCTCAATCCAGCTCCCAGAAGCTACCAAGGTCTCTTCCCAAAGCATCTATGTGGGGCTCTCTAGGGTGGGGAGTGGGGGCGTCTGGCGATGGGAATGGGAAGAAACTCATCAAATGTTACATCGATCTAGACCTTTGACACTGGGCTGAGTTGGACCCAGCTCATCAAAACAGCATAGTTTTGTCTTTTGTCCCTGCACCAGCAATTTATCAATACACCAAAAGGCTTTAAAAATCCAGATTTGAATCTGTTTCCAAGACTGAGCTAGCACACATTGTGCTGCTATAAGCGCGGGAGCACATATGTCAGTGAATCAACCAAGTGGAGCAAGCCGCAGGGGTCCACCCTTGCACTGGAAACCCTAATGGCCATTCGGGGAACTCATTGCAAATCTGAAGGAACTGAAACGACATGCTGCTAGCAGGTGGATGCGGGGTCTAGCCTCCCAGGCTTCTGTCCTTCAGTGGTTTTTATCTTCACAGACACTCGTGCTAACATTCCAACTTAGAAAAAAAATCATTCTTATAGGAAGCCACAGTCCACGTGGCAAGTGGAGAGAGGGCTGTCATTTTTCCAAGTTGGAGTGCTTATCAGTGGAAACGAACACTGCCTTAATGCTCTTTTCTGCTGTGGCCTAGTGAAGCAGTGTATATGTGTCTCCCTTCAGCATGTCTGCTGAATAGAAATAAATGACCTTGGAGTTTTCCTGAGGCAGAGGCAGTGCGCACATTTGCAGGGAGATTGCTTTCTCCTTGGTCCTCTGCGGGAGCTACTTTGTCATAGTTTTTAGCCAAAAGGGAATCCAGAAGGACAGGGCTGATCTGAAATCCAGACGTGGAATTTTCTTTCCCTTATTAAAATAATTGGATCAAGCTTGACATTACACTGTGCTTAATTATCTAGCCCTTTCCCATTTCCCTCCACCCCAGACTCTACAGCCACTGTTCCCACCATGAGTGAAGGTGGTTTCTCCAAGTAATGATCTTGCCATAGGGACACCTGCACCTTTTGGGAATGACTCTCACTCACAACAGTGCAGCCAATTTGCAAGATTCAGAACCAGGGAATGACACGCACTGATTTGTAATTCACTTGCATTCTAATTTCCTCTCAGCATGCAAGGCGGGTCCATATATTTTCATTAGGAGTAATGAGGGCCAGGCAGTAACTCAGGAACCAATATTTGACTTGATTTTAAAATAGATTGCACTTTTGGAAAAGGGAGGCATAGAAAAATATATGGCTTTTCAGGTTAAATTTCTTAGACACCAGCACAAGTTAAATTGGGAAAATAATCTCAGCGATTACATAAGGCATTTCAGAGGATTGCATGCCAAAAGAAGTAAGCTGATTAAAAAGTAGTTTTTAGCAGGGACTGGGGTCCCATACCCAGTGTTGCAGGCTGTGCCAGCCCCATCCCTGGATGTGCTGAGCTGGTCACAGAGTCCAGGCGTTGGGGCGCATGCCTGTAATCTCAGTGCTGGAGAGGTTGAAAACAGAAGGATCACTAGTCTGAGATGTGTAGTGAGACCCTATACCAAATACATTTTAAAAAAGCAGTTATTAACAACTCTGTTGGGGCCCAGGAGATAGCTCAGTGGCATAAGCACCTGTCTAGTAAGCACAAGGTCCTGAGCTTACAAAACAAAATGAAAAAACCCTGCTATTTCCCCTTTGTCCATGAGGATTAATTAAAATTGAGCTAAGCCTTTCTCATGGTTGATGAAAGCAGGGAAACAGACGCTTTCTTTTTTAAGAATTAAGAGGGATTTCAGTCAACTTAAATTCCTCAATTATGGTATCAGTCTTTGTCTTCTGTCTCCTACTATCCATGAGGGGCAGCTTCTGGTTTGGGCCTGGGTAGATGGATGTCTCCCATTCTAGCTTTATCAGTTTGTCTTTTGCAAGACAGTCATGAACTCATCTTACAAGTTGGTTGTACTTACAAGTTTAGCAAAGATTGTGTGTGCGGGGGGTGCAGTGCAAGGTGATGGGGAGAGGTTGGTCAGTGAGCCCACAGCTACAGGTCGGTGAGAGTGCTAGTGTGCTGTTGCCCAGCAGGGCGTAGCTGATGCTGACACACTGTAATTTCCAAAGTAGATAAAAGGGAGGCTCTCAAATATTGTCACCACAGAGCTACAATAAGTGTACAAGGAAACCAATAAGCTAGTTACTCTGACTATTCTTTCTATCATGTGTGTATGTACCAAGTCATCTCAGTGAACCATATACATAGGCATAATTACTATGTGTTCTTAAAAAAATGAACAAATCAGGCTGAGGGTATAGCTCCGTGGTAGAGTGCTTTCCTATCGTGTGTAAGGCTAATCCTGCTTAATACCCACCACCAGGAAAATAAATAAAATAATAAATAAATGATAATGAATAAGGGCTGGGGAGATAGCTCGATTGTCTAAGTGCCTGCCTGGCAAACACAAGGACCTCAGTTTGATCCCTGGTGCTGCATGCCTTGCCAGCCCTAGGACCCCAGATGCTCCATTTTGACCCCGAAATGGCATGGTGTACATGCCTGTAATCCCAACTCTGAGGAGGCTGAGACAGGAGGATCACTATGAGTCTGGGCTGTGTAGTGAAACTCTGTACCAAATAAATAAATAAACAAACAAACAAACAAATAGCTTATTGACAATTTGACTCATAGATCTGCGATTCATTTGGTGGGTTCTCTGGCTGGCTCATCTTACCATTTTGGGTGCCTTAATTCTGGTTCCTCAAATAGTTCATGACAAAGTAAATTGGGAGAGTGAGACCTGGGCGGTGCTCTTCTTGGACATCAGGTCTGAAAGTTGTCATTCAGTCAGAGTTCACACCAGCCCTGGGAATAGCTCTGCCTGCCCCTCCCCAGCTGCTGGCGGTCACGGGGACAGGCAGAGGGAGCACAGTGGCTGGGAGGCCGGGATGCCAGCCACAATGCTCAAAGTTTTATAGCTGGAAACCAGAATTCTTCTTTTTTTTTTTTTTTTTTTAATTTTGTCAATTTCAATAAGAAGGAAATAGCAATGAGATAGTTTAAAAACATGCCAGCAGAACAGCCACAATAATCAATACAATGCATATTGTTGTCTTCATAGTAGTTGCTCAGAGTACCAGATGCAGATATAAATGCTCTAAACACTCTTGGTACAAACAGAATTCTATCCTGAGCCCAACCGTGTCATACACATACAAGTCAAGTTACTTTGAACAACTAGGAGAGGAAAGAGGGAAATCAGAGCTGCCACTCCTGCTTGAGCCCACCCGAGCCCCGAAGTAGCCAGGAGGAGGGCTCCACACTGAACTCTTGTGCTCCAGGCCTCAAAGTCACTGACACTGATGGGCACAGAGGTCCCAATGAGTGTGTGCAGGGGCCTGGACCAGGCTCTGCCAGCCATTTGGAGGCCTTTGCACGTGTGTGGGTTAGGCCGGGGGAGGATTATAGCATAATCTCTTCCATATTCCTATTTGTAAATCGGAGATGGAGAAAGGTATGTGCCTGTCACACTGGGGGGTGGGGATTAAAGAAACCAGGCCTGGACTGCAAGTTGTACTGGATTAGTGGTCTCTTCTGTAATTTTATTTTTCTTTTATTTATTCAAAACAATATGCTACGTATAGTATTTTGTCCGCAAACGTCTTCGATTTATCTATCTACTGTTCCTTAGGTATCACCTACCTTGAAGTTCTTAGAGGAGATGAATGCCTGCAGGCCCAGAGAAACACAGACACTCATCAGAATACCTGCTCTCTGCCTGGCCCTGGCTAATCCCACAGGACATGAGGACCTTCCAGGAGCTGGGAGAGAGACAGGTGAACAGAGAATAGCCATAGAGCAGTAAGAGCTGTAACAAAGGTAAGTGTAAGCTTTGCATGTAGCATGGTGGGGGGCTCTTGTTTGAGACTGAGAACTGGAGTTAAAGAAGGCCTCCCTGCTTCCCGTCTTTTGGACATGGTGGGACACTCCTATAATCCCAGCTGATTAAATTTGTATAGCTATTTGGGGCTGGGAAGATAGCTCAGTAGAATAAATGCTTGCCTGGCAGGGGTAGGGTCCTGAGTCCAATACCTGGTACCACAAAAATAAAATAAAATAAAATAAAATAAAATAAAATAAAATAAAATAAAATAGATTTGTATAGCTATCACACAAGTAGCCTAAATTCAGGAGCCTGAGGCAGGGGGATTACAGATTTTGGGGTCAGAGTGTACAATTTAGTGAGATAAAAATATATACAGAGCCAGAGGAGTAGCTCAGCATTAAATTGCTTGCCATGGCTATCTGAGGTACCTGGGTTCAATCTCTAGCATCTCTAGTACCACACTCACACATAAGACAATTGTTTTTTTGTCTTTTTGAGACAGGGTCTCGCTATGCAGTTCAGGCTGGCCTTAGCTTACTTTTGTAGCCCAGGCTGGTCTTGAACACATATAGATCCCCCCTGCCTCAGCTTCCCAAGTGCTGGGACTACAGGTGTGCCCCATCATGCCTGGCTCACAAGACCATTTTATTGACAAGGTCTACAGTGGATCATGGCTATAACAAGTGTTCACCTCTTCCTCCTTATTCCTTTTAAAATATTCACAGGAGTGTTTTATGCCATTTAAAACCCTGGTCTTAAGTTTCCTTTCAGAAGAACAATTGATTTTCCCATCAAAAGTCCATTTAGGTATTAACTACGAGGGAGCAGGGAGCCAAACACTCCTAAATGGTTTCTGGGAATGCGCCTTTGTCTCCTTAAATCTGATCCATAATTGTGTGCCGTAAACCTGCACACTTGAACACAAGGAACTGTAGGCACTGCTGTGTGTCTCCTGGCCAAGTCTGCATTTGCAAAAAGGGGAAACTGCAGTAACTAATTGGGTTTTTAAAAAAAGCCAGCATGATGCTGGCAGTAGAATATCCAGGCAAAATGGTGTTTTAGTGACAACTGCATCATTCTCTCAACTCCAATTAGGACAAATGCAAGAGACAGCTCAGCTGGGGAAGGAAACAGTATCTGGACTTCATGCAGAACCGCTGAGTGGAGCTGCATTCTAACAGGCTGCTAGGGAGACCTCCAAGGAGACTAAAGACTATGTTCTGCAGTGCAGGTGTAGTGGTAATACAAAAGCCCCTCAAGGATCTTGCACACACCCATTCTTTCAATCTATAAGTAAGTACTAAAGGCACCTATATGACAGATGCCTCTAACTCAAAGGAGCCCCATGAGTTCCTTCGTTGTTTTTTGGTATTGCCCCTGAACTTGCCTTCGTGATTTTTCATGTCACAAGGCACAAGGGAAATGTTTCCTCTATGTGTGCTAAAAAAATATATTTTTACTCGTCCTCATGGGGTTTCCCGTGACTTAGGTATAATCTGCATCACAAGATAGTTTCTTTTCGGGTATACTGGTCTCCACACATTTATCTAATACAAGAAAAGAGGCTCATTGATTTATATGTAATAAACCCATACATGTAAGAGAAAAATAAGCTCTGAGCTCATTTCTGTAGAGCTGGAAAGAACTAGCCTTTTATATATGATTAGAAAAGTAATTTCTGAATTCACAGAAGAGAAAGAGTAAAGGTGAATCTCCTATCAGCTAGTGTTACCAGTTATCCCTGCTGAGTGAGCTACTATGTTGATTCATTGACCTCAAAATCACATCACATCTGTGGGGCAGAAATGACCTGATTCTGGAAAATGAAACAGCCTCTGTCTCTGCCTCCTGACATACAAAAATACAGCTGAATATACATAATATGCTACATACTCAAAGATAAACGAGGCGCTTATGTCCACTAGAAAACAATTCTATCCCGAAGGCTGACAGTAACAACAGTTCTACAAAGTACTGTCTATGGTCTCAAATTTAATCCTGAGGGGATTTGACCCTGGAAGATAAAACAAACAAACAAACAAACAAAAAAACCCGAATGTTTAGTTATACAGGTCTTGCTTCGACTTGCCCTTGACCACCCAGCAAGAAAAAAAAAAATCCTTAATTACAATGCATGGAACGCAGAGCTAGATTGGTGAGATGAGCTTTAGGAGGCTTAGATTCAATAGCCTCCAACATCACAAGCTTCACTGGTGGCACACTGCAATTGCAAAACCTTTGACTGTGTGTGTATCTGCTTCCTCTTAGTCCAAAGAGAAGT